>BGNK01002537.1:3843-98809 GCA_003297005.1 Symbiodinium sp. clade A Y106 | reverse complement strand
TGCCATTGTGTGAGACTGCTACTGAATCCAGCTGAAGCCCTTTCAGCTCTGTCTTTGGCTCTCTGGTCATCCCTTCTCTTCTTCCTGATGTCTTTTTCGGCTTCATATTTCAGCCTCCATTAGGGTTTAGGGTTTAAGGGTTTAGGGTTTGGGGTTTATAAGCTCCTTTTACAAGCATTTTGGCTTATTTTGGCTTATTGCAGGACTTATTTTGAGTAGAGGAAGAGCCCCTAGGGCTTAGGGTTTAGGGCTTAGGGTTTACGGCTTAGGNAAGCTCCTTTTACAAGCATTTTGGCTTATTTTGGCTTATTGCAGGACTTATTTTGAGTAGAGGAAGAGCCCCTAGGGCTTAGGGTTTAGGGCTTAGGGTTTACGGCTTAGGGTTTAGGGTTTAGGGTTTATAAGCTCCTTTTACAAGCATTTTGGCTTATTTTGGCTTATTGCAGGACTTATTTTGAGTAGAGGAAGAGCCCCTAGGGCTTAGGGTTTAGGGCTTNTTTTGGCTTATTGCAGGACTTATTTTGAGTAGAGGAAGAGCCCCTAGGGCTTAGGGTTTAGGGCTTAGGGTTTACGGCTTAGGGTTTAGGGCTTAGGGTTTAGGGCTTAGGGCTTAGGGTTTAGGGGTTTAGGGTTTAGGGTTTATAAGCTCCTTTTACAAGCATTTTGGCTTATTTTGGCTTATTGCAGGACTTATTTTGAGTAGAGGAAGAGCCCCTAGGGCTTAGGGTTTAGGGCTTAGGNTTTAGGGTTTAGGGTTTATAAGCTCCTTTTACAAGCATTTTGGCTTATTTTGGCTTATTGCAGGACTTATTTTGAGTAGAGGAAGAGCCCCTAGGGCTTAGGGTTTAGGGCTTAGGGTTGAAGGTTTGGGGTACACGGGTTCAGGGTTTAGGGCTTTGGATTTGGGGTACACGGGTTCAGGGCTTAGGGTTTAAGGTTTGGGGTACACGGGTTCAGGGTTTAGGGCTTAGGGTTGAAGGTTTGGGGTACACGGGTTCAGGGTTTAGGGCTTTGGATTTGGGGTACACGGGTTCAGGGTTTAGGGCTTAGGGTTTAAGGTTTGGGGTACACGGGTTCAGGGTTTAGGGCTTAGGGTTTAAGGTTTGGGGTACACGAGTTTGGGAGTTTACAAGGGTTGAGGGGTTCAAGCGCTTCGGACCGGGTTTTGCATAGAGGTGTATTTCATTTCGGGTCTGGGCGAAGGGTGTCATGGGCCATAAGTACCCTGAGACTGGGGTCGTCCCAATTACACTTCTGTTTCTAAGCTGCCTCTCAGACGGTTTTCCTTACGGCCTTACAGTCCGCAATAATTAAGGGCATAGCCAGTGATATTCGTCGTTAGTGTTGCCAGATGCATTTTCCGACCAAGCGCCTTTGTCCGCATATATAGGCTTTCAAACTTATGCTTTGGGTGTCTCAGCGCTCCACACTGTCTACACTACCGAGGACTCGTTTCGGATGTCATACAGAGCATTGGTATGTTGGTTGTGGTTGTTGAGGTGGTGGTTGTCGTAGATGTAGCTTCAACAGCTGCTGCCGTTGCCGCTTCTCCGTACGGAGAATCTGAGAAGGTCCCCAGGCCTTAGCGCCACTTCAACCCAAGCGCCAACCGAGGTGCGATTTGTCATGGACAAGCTCAAGACATTCTATGGCCAAGGCCCGAGCACCGACAGGGCCAGGGTCATGATAAAGGGAGCAAGCTCCCTGGCAGACAGTTCAGAGAAAAGCCCTAGAACATCGCGGCCTCTTGGCAAGACGAGAGTCAAGGCCCCTGAAACCAAGAAACAGCCCTAAATGATTGAAGAAGTCTCGAAGTCTGTCTCGAGAACCGATATCTCGACCTGCTCGACCTGCCTGCTGAGGCTCGAAGCAGTCGCTTCTGCAGGAGGCCGTCGGTTTCGAGAAGCGAATTCAATAATTCCCAAAGAGTCTACTGTAGCGTGACTTGTGTCGATGGGGTTGGTGCGTGGTCGGGAGTGCCACGGCAGAGCACACTTGATGCAGTCTGCGGGTTTTCTGTAACTTGCCGAAAGTCACCACGTGGCTATATCCAAAGGCTGGAATGCACCTTACTTCCAACGTTGTCATTGGCGGCCTATTTCTGGTTTCCTTCCTGTTGGTGTTGGTACTGGACCCCAAACGTGGATTTGTTTGTCTTGAGCGGGGTTCGTGCGCAGAATCAAAAAGAGGAATCTCAAACTATTTGCTGCTGCAGGGCGCTGAGCCGGTGCTGGCAGACACGAAGCCCATCCGGCGAAAGGACTGCCGGTCCCCAACCCCCAGATGAAGTTCCCTGTGGGGGGGGCAGGGATTTACGGATTAGAGCAAAGAGAAAAGCTGATCGGGCTTGCTGCGCTTATTTCGAGGATTTGGGCTGCAAACTTGCTGCTGATGCTTTCTGAAGAACTCTAAGGCATCAGAGGCGAGTGGGTCTCAGGGCCGCACGGTTTCCGAACACTTCAAGCCATCCCCACGTTGCACAAGTCCTCGCTCTGATACATGGGAGTTTCCGAAAATTAGGGGGCACCTTATTTTGGGGTCCTTATAATAAGGCTCCTACTATTTGGGGTACTACGTTAGGGTCCCTATTTTTGGAAACTCCCACATCTTCTGATTCGCTTCGCTAACACTGAAATGCCTCACTGTCTCACCTCCAGGTCCGAATCCGACCCAGAGACTCCAAAACCCCTTAATTACTTAATTAAGGAATATACCTTAAATCATATTCGGGATCCTATTGTAATTTCAGTTGTATTCCTTAATTAAGGGGTTTTGGAGTCTCTGGGGAGCGCAGGCCTGAAAGCCTTGCATCCTATACACACGACTCCTCAGACTGTGGGGGGGGGGGGTTCGGACAGAAAGCAAAGAGGCCTCCGACTCCGAGTACGGATCCCCAAGCAGCGTTCGAAGAAACAGAAATCAACGTTACTGTGTTACTACTAAAGTATTATGAGAAAAACTCTAGCAGCGCTCAGAGGAGGTGGCGCTGATGGCCGAATCCATGGGCCTGGATACGGATACGCCGACGGAGGATCCGGAGGCCTCGACGAGCTTACTATACTATTACGATTATTACTATTATTATTACTATTACTAATTGCTATGACTACCGGCCTTATTACTACTATTTTTACACAGCTCAGAGGAGGTGGTGTGGTTTCTGTGTTGCCAGAGGTCAGAGGCCGTAAAAGAGCCAGGCAAGACTGGTGAGAGGCAAGTACTACCGCTGGAGAAAGCTGATTTTCTGGATGACCAGTAATTGAGGCTGCAACGGCTGTCTACAGTACTTAAAGGCCCAGGGGACTTAGTAAGTAGGGTTATAAGTAGGGTTATAAGTACCCTAAATGGAGTTACCTTAATTATAACCCTACTTATAGCCTACTTACTAAGTCAAAAGGGCCTCCAAGTAGCGGTCATCAACCTGAGCTTCTCATTCGGTTTCTCCCATGAGGGAAATGCAGGCAGGGCTCGTGCAACAGCCAAGTATCACGCAAAGGCGGCTGCCGCCATCAGCGACACCCCTGCATCGACGACCGAAGCGGCTTTGCCGACAAGCGTGGCGGAGGAGGAGGGTGAGGCCCGCTTGAGATGCCTTTTGGGTTGAAGTGGTATAAGGCTTATAAGGTTTTTTGGTGTGCACCTTGAGCAAGCCACTACACCGATGCGCGCAGTTCTAGTTTCGCTCGGGCCTCTCGGATACAGCGAAGGCTGTAGGTGATGGGGTACATGGGGGGGCGAAGCCAACAGCAGAAAGAGTCGTCCCCCAACAAGAGTCGCTGAGACGCGCAAACCCCCTCAGCGACTAAATCATCGTAGCCTGTCGCTTCATGGCTGTTCTTTCGGAATTAGTGTTTTCACTGCTTCTATTCTGACTCTGACTACTTATGCCACTATTTAATGTCATGTCGATTCTACCCTGCCGTGGCTGCAACCGATCTGGTTGTGGGCAGTCGTATCTGCAAGCCTACTGATAACAAGTGGGATGGCAGTGATATGTTGACACTTCTGATGCTTGTCATTGCTGCTGCTTTTGTGGTTGTGGTAGTACTGCTGGTGGCCCTACCGTGATGCAGCTGCCGCTGCGGCGGCTGCTTTGCTGCTGTTGCCGTCTTGGTCTTCGTATATGTTTCTGATACAGTTTTCTGTTGTTTGGTACGATCCTGATTGTGACGGTATACACGATCAATGCCTGCTTCATGTCCCCACCGCTACAGTTTGTCTTGGAGAGCCTTTCTGCAGGTGTCCCTTGACGAGAGGGCGGCCCAGGCGGTTGCGGCTCTCCAGGCTATGTTCGCGATTTAGATTTTATGCCAGGGGGTGATGCAGATGTGATCTTTTTCGTTTAGTTGTCTACTGCAGTTTCTGTTCTAAGCGAGACGGTGACCAACGAGCCCGAGGGAGCTGTTTCAGTTGAACGCCATGTGTTGCGAATTCTGAGCAGAAAGTTGGTTGTCTGCGAATCAATGTCCCCTCCAAGCTTCTCGCTTCTAGGTCAGTGGCTCACCTGGCAGGTCACAGCCCTGGTACCCCCTCCGCCAGCGCCCAAGCAGCACGCGCCGAGCATCAGCTCGGGGACGTACCCTGGCTGGGAGAGCTGGGATTGTATTGTGGGTAGTTCTCGAAATTAGGGTTTTTCTGGGTCCCCAAGACAGTACGGCACACTTACAAAAGGACCCTGCAAGGGACCCGATTCAGAGAACTACCCATGTCGAGGTTTGAACTTGGCGATTATCTCCCTGTTTTTGTCCCCCTAAACCCTAAACCCTAAACCCTATGATATAGACCAGGGCCCTCTTTGCTAGGTGGCTTTGGGATTGCATCGAATCAGAATCCTGCTGCACCCTACACTCTGCAGTTCGGTTGAGAGTGAAGTTCTTAGAGGGCGAAACCTGTGGAAGCTTACAGCTTGGAGTTCGGTGAAGGCTTCAGAGCACTCCTTATTGTAACTCAGGGAGTATGTTAGGATCCCGACAATCTTGAGCTTCTGAGGGTTCTACGTGGATCAATTCTCGAAACAGGCATGGACGACCGAAGCTTTAGACCCAGAGTCCTCCATGCACCAATGAGCTTTTGTGACCGTCTGGCCTGATCTAACGAACCTAAACCCTAAGCGCCCAAACTAAATCCTCAGCCATATATACCCTGTGTTGCTGTCTTTGTGTACTTGCAGCCTCAGCTTGGCCCAGGAGCATCATCCGGGTGCTTGAGCGGCTTTGTCAGCACCTGTCGGGCTAGGAGTGCCGTGTTTTGTGGAGGATCGACAGTTTGGGGCTTCAGGCTCTGCACAGACTTTACAAGGGCTTACCATGATGCAGACCCCTGGTCAATACACGTCCTTTCTTCAAGCACAAGCGCCCTGTGTGAAGCAGATGCTGTAGTTTCCCGCATCGGCATTGGAAGTTACATGCTGGTTTAGGCGCATCGGTGTTTCTTCGCACTGTTTTAGTCTTGCTCGGGGTTCCTGCGAAGGGCACCCCATCCATGGCAAGGGCATGGCCTCGATGTAACAGAAACTTCGAAGCAAGCTCGTGACTCAAGCTTCCTCTGTTGCTCGCCAAGGTTTCCAAACTGCCCAAGGCCCCCCCGAACCTGAATTCGCATGCCATACGGAGTCCTCGCCTCATGTATTCAAGACGAACAACTTAACATAGTTTTGGTTAGTAGTCAAGAGCAACAAGAGTGGCAACTAAAAGCTAGCGCTGTCCATCGTAACGAAGCATAGTAGAAGACCAGATCAGGCTGTGTGAGTCGGAACTGGCCAAGAACTTGGCGCAGCTAGACACGCAGGCAAACGGTTCGGGCCCAACGGTTCGGGCCGGAGGGCTCCAGCAAGTGCTTCGGAATTGAGATTCCAGGTGCCACAGACCCTAAACCCCCCAGAAGCACCATATAAACCCAAACACCACAAAACCCCGAAACACTTATGGCACTGAAAACCGAGTTGCTTCGGGTTCTTCAGATCCCAACGGTAAGCGCAAGACAAACCCCTTTCTGAGGCGCCGGGACAGCCAACTCAATCCATGGCAAAGCTTCGTACAAATCCTGACAGGTCTTTCAACTTTTTATCAGGGCCCTGAAAATTGGTACAGTATGCCTCGAGGTTCCCTGAAATGTAGTATACAAAGTATAAACTGTCCCCAAACCCGGGTGCGATCGCCGTAGGTCTCTAGACGAAGCGGGTGGGAGATTTCGCTTCTGACATCACAGGCCGGTGATGAGGAAACCGAGCAGAGAGAGTTACTCAAGCAGCCACAGGGCTGCAGAAGGCAAGATATCGGCTACTGCATTTGGGAGTGTAGGGTTTAGGGTTCTGACAGAGGTGCTTTGATGGTGAGTTCAGCTATGAGCCGGCTGATCAACCACCCGTCCATCTGTGTTTGTCATTGTGTAGATGTGCATTGACAGGTAAACTTGCATGTCTGAGTTCATACACACACGCAAACACACATACTCGTACAGGGTGTGACCATTCAAGCTCTACCGCCGGAGTGCAAATCAGCAGTCCCTGGCATATGGCCGGACATGGGTATGTGAACACGCCTGAGTCGATTGATCTAGTCATGTCTGTAATGTTTCGTCATCTTTCGGCTATGACCTCGGTGGTGCGACATGCATGCATAGCTGCATCGCAGTTGTGCGCTCAGCAAGTCTGCTGCTAAGCTCACTAGATGACGTATACGCGGCATTCGAGCCACTTTTGGGAAACGAAGACGGTGGCGCGACTCATGTTTGTGCACGGTTTGAGCCACCTTTTGGAACCGAAATCGGTGATGCCACATGCATGGCTTCGTAGTGGCTGTGCGCCGAGCAAGTCCAACGAAGCCCCGAAGCAAAGCACATTGTACCCGCATACATACATACATACATACATGCATGCATGCATACATACATACATACAGCTGTGCATGAATAAATGCATACATATACACGCAGATACACATGTACGTGTACATGTACATTACACATATATGTATACTACATATATGTGTACATTTCCGTACACAAAACATATACATGTAATTACATCCACATCCATACATACATATATACATGTGCACATAGCTACATATGTACATACATATTTACATGCGCACACACATATGCACATATTCGTGCATGCATGCAGGCACACAGGGATGGATGGATGAATGGATGGATGGGTAGATGGACACATGGATGCAGGCGAGCATGAGAGAGTATGTAACTACCTGCCTGCATACATGGTGGATGGACCAGATATGTATGCATCATTGTTGTGGTACATCTACAAGTATATTCGCCAACATGCATGTATGCATGTATTACCTATGTATGCATGTATGTATGTATGTATGGATGTACTTATGTATTTATGTGAACACATCTGTACCTGCATGTGTGCATGTACATACATCTCTATATATACATATATACATATAGTGCGTGTGTGTGTGTGTGTGCTTCTGTTGGTGTGCATGGACGTATACCCGCATGCTGCGTGCAGGTGTGTGTTATCCATATAAGCTTATTCATGTTGATCGACAGACAAGTGTGCTCAGGTATTCCTCAACAGATGAAAATAGAAAGCTGTTTTGCAAATGCACATTTGCCGGAATATATCCGGAATAGCGCCGCATCTATTGGCTCTTGGGGGGCGCTTGAGATCCTAGCTGGCGTTCAGATGCATAGGTTCGTGAAAAAGCAACAATCATCGCCCCCATGCTCTGGACTAAAGCCACCACGGGGCCCTACCACTACTGATTCAACCCGGGCACTGCTCTCGCAAACATAGTTCCTGGTTATAGTTACCCGGCATGGTCTCTTACAGTGAAAATCTGCTTCCTCTAAGGAGCATGATCTTACAGAAGCAGAAGGACGCTCGCGCACGAGTGCGAGTATGGGTGCAGAGTAGAATGATACATCCTACGCGTGACGCGTCCGATTCCAAAAGACCTGAAGCTTGTAGAGGCCTAGCCCGAGCCCCGCCATAGCAGATACAAGAACGCGACGGGTGAATGCCTGTAATCGTGAGTCTTTTCAAGGATAGCAAGGATGAACACACGCTTTAACACCCAAGCCCAAGTAGTATAGGGGCTTAAATAACTAACTACCTACATTATTTTGGGGGTCCCTTATTATAACTATAGTATAATGGGCCCCAAAGCCCTATTCTAATTATTAAGGCCCCTATAGTACACCAGTCAGGTAGGGAGTCGACATTGCCCCCCTCCTGCGTGAGGAGCTCGATGTCGAGCGCAACACACGGGAGGTTAAGGCCGCCGACAACGAGGTCGACAGGGCTTCAGTTCAAAGCCACAGATGTGCACGTGCCGGCCTATTCTTTCCTATGCAAAGGGCACAGCCTGGTACAGTGGAGTCGGGAAAGAAATTTTGAAATGGGTTTAGGGTTTACCAGATTGAAGTTGCACTTGAAACCCTGAAGCCCTACAGCCCTACTAGAAGTCTAAACCCCGAAACCCTCACACCGCAAGGCACTGGAACCCCAAACGAAGAAGGTCCGTGGATCCTCAGACACAAGGCAAGTCAAGCTGCGGGCAACAAATCACGAAAAAGAAGACCACTTGGATCATCAGAAATTAGAGATAGCAAGATATCACCTATGAAAATTCGGGTTTAGGGTTTATGGTCCCTGAACCACGTAATCTACACTGAGCCATGAGCCCCAAAGACAAGGTCCGGCGCCTGCAAGCTGACCTCGAAGCGGCCAAGAACGAACTGGAGCCCTTGGAAGAGACC
Organism: Symbiodinium sp. clade A Y106; assembly: GCA_003297005.1. NCBI lineage: Eukaryota > Dinophyceae > Suessiales > Symbiodiniaceae > Symbiodinium > Symbiodinium sp. clade A. The sequence continues at coordinate 90,073 of BGNK01002537.1, read as the reverse complement.
CTAAGCTTCCAAGGGTTCTAAGGTATTAGGGTTTGGGGTGTAGGGTTTAGGGGTAGGGGGCTTGTTTTATAGAAACAGGGTTTTGGGGTACATCACTGATAAATTTTGACGACTTCGAGCTGCAAGGGCTCGTTTTGTTTGGACGCTTGATTCTGCTGGGTTATAGAGTGTTTGCGGAGAATATGGACTTGAGGTTGGAAGAGACAGGCCCCACGGCTTAGAATTTTTGGTCAGGTTTGGGGTATAGCTTCGGGGTTATTGTTGCATTTGTTTGTTTGTTTCAGGGTGGGCTTCAGGATTTTGTGGTTTGAGACTGCGGCGTGAGTTTGCGATTGATCACTTTGTTTCTGTACTGGCATGTTTGCCGAATGAAAATGATCAACAACGAGCCAGGTGACATCATTTTCATTCTTACGAATAGTGTTTGCGTGTTGGCAGTCTAGTGTGTTCGCGGTTGAGGGCTTCGCGGGCTCATGCTTGAAGACTTACAATCTAGCCTTAAGCACGCAGGTGCTCGCTTTCATGCTGAATTCCTGTGCTACACGCACTACTTGTCTGAGCATCACTCTGTTAATTACGGGCTTTGGGTTCTTCATGTCATGACAAGATTGCGTAGTTAACGTCCTACACCCGTAGAATCCCATAGAAGGAACCCGGAACACAAAAGCTCGTTCGGCCTATAAATTGGGTTGGGCAGCTGTGAGTTCCGGAACACCCAATCTCAACTGTGAGCTGAAGCGGAATGATACTGATACGAATCACGCTCCCCATCATGGCAAAACAGTAGACATCACCGTAATGACAAGAAACAAACAGTTTGATATATTTTTGATCGCCTCCAATGTTAACTCTCCGTCGCGGACACGTGAAGGGACCTTACATGAAGGGACCTAGGCCAAGCAGGTAATTAATGAATGGACCTTATAAGTACTATAAAACGGGTCCTCCTGATCATGACCTTACTGCCCTTGTGATTCAGTCACCCGAGCCTCCAAGTAGACCCTCCGAGGTACTACGAACAAGTAAAACAGCGCTGCGCGAAGAAAGTTACTCGCGAAGACATCATGAAGAAACGGCAGCGGGAGATTGAAGGCAAGCAGAAGCTGGGTTTCGAGTCTAGGATTTGAGACTGGCTTTCTATGGTTCAACAGAAGTGTTGTGACAGTAGGTATGTTAATCGGAGCCTTCATAGAGAACACAATCCGTGTACTTTCACTTCCACCACTGAAGCTCCCACTGCTAGCAATATGCAGCGACAAGCCCTTACTCTCTTCGAGCTCTAGCCAGGCACAACCCCACACAAGCCCGACAACACCCAACAAATATTCCAAAAGAGTCAAACAAAATCAGGACCCCAAAACCCCAAAGAACTAAAGCCTAAAAAGCGAATGGCACGGAGAGGCTTGAAGGAAGCTCTGGCGGTGCTGGAGGGCGAAACCGGCTTGGTGCCCCGCTTCTGGAATTAGGCGTAGGGGCTTGAGGCTCTGCCTGCAACCTAATTTAAAAGACCTAAATGTTCGGGGGTCCCTCACGACACGAAGCCCTGATACAGTCCCTTGAAGAAGTTTTTTTGTTGGCCATTGTAGGTTTCAAGGGTTTACGGCGTCGGGTTTGCGCAACCCTGCGCCCTAAACTCCGAACTCGCTATGCGTGCGGGCTCGTCCTAGCCATCCGGGAGGGAGAAAACCTTGAACCCTGGGCCATTGGACTCCTTGCTCCGCGTGTCCCTAAGGGAACATGATGTCCCACCGAGGTCCATCCCATATTGACCTTTCGAAAATGCTGACGAGTTTCCATCTTTAGGGGATGCTGTTAGGAAGGATCCTGCTAAAGAGACAACGAGGGTCTGCATTGGGGTCCTCTGTTTTCTGAAACAAACCATTCAACAGAAGATCTTCGGCGTGGAGCATCTAGATTTGTTGTGCCTGTGCGGTTCGGTGGTCATTCTTGTGCGTCGACTATCGTCGACTAAGTAAGCTTCATGGAGGGTGAGGGGGTCGCAGGCGTAAAGAGGGTTTCATAAGTTGTCAGGGGATGCCTGTTCATACCAACGGTTCTTGCAATTTGAGTGACTGACTAAGTTGCTTTTCTTGTCAATGTGGCCCATCACACTCATGCTGCGGGAGCTAGGGTATATCCGATCACATCAGTTTACTATGCGCGGATCCTCCACAGTGACAACTGGTTGGAATTATCTCCCCTCGTCGGTGCAAGCCTGCATTCATGATGAGGACCTTCGAGGAAGACATCCATGCTCTTACGTTCGTCAACGTTTGTGAGTATACAGCTTGTGCCAAGAACGAAACAGAGGTTGTCGAGCCATGTAGCCAGCCGTTGGGGAAGAGTATAGGAACTGCGCTTGTGTGCTTGGGCGCTTACTGGGTGTTCCTGGAATAATCGCTCTAGGGCAACAGCACAGACTATGGATAGATGCCCGGGTTTCTGGAGAGAAGATACCTCCCTGATCAACCGCAAACCATTTCCGATACTTGCTCGATATTGCTTGCCTTTGCGCTTCACACGTCCAGTGCAGGTCAAGCACGCTCCGGCAAAAGCCATCGAAATAAATTCAAGAGTGCATTCTTGTGCTGGTCAGGTTGAGACTCCGGCCTGTAAAGATGCTTCAAAGGTTATTTTTGGATTACAAGTACCTGAGATGGGGCTAGCCTGATCACAGTCAGAATCTTATAATCAAAGCATAAAACGTCGCAAATTCCGGAAAGGTGCAACTACGCACGCAGCGCGTGACGTCCTTTCTCCAGCGCCGGATGGAGCACGACTGATTCCGGGGCTCCTATGGCTAGCAGAAGAATACCGTTTCTCACATGTCATCCCTTTTGGTTTGGGTTCTTCCTGGGGCTGCAGGATGCAGGATCCTCTGAACTCTGATCCTCATTGGAAGCAGCAGTCTCACGACCATCGTCGCCGAGCGAGCCGGATTCAGACAAAACGCGGAATCTCCCTTATCGGGGGCAGCAGTGCTCTCGCGGTGGGCTGCGAGAGCTCCAGGCTCCATAGCAGGATACCGTCAAGGCTGTACTTGAGCCGCATCACGAGATCACGAAGAAGAGGTGTTCACATGCGCTTTGGGATAAAAGCATCCGACATCTGCAAGACGTCAAAGAATGAAGGCGTTATCTCAGGGAGAGGCAGGCAGACAGCCAGCCAGGCAGACAGACAGACAGAGAGAAACAAAGATAGATAGATACATGCACATAAGCATATGTACATGCACGTGTACATATACGCATACGGACAGACACAGTGATGGGGAAAACGATACATATATATATATATATGTACATATATATATATATATATATACACATGCATATGTGCGTTTGCCTACATGTGTATGTGTGTATATGTATAATGTATATATTCGCTATACGTAAATATGGGCTCATGCACCTTGCTTCAACACTTCACGCTCCGTGCTTCGACGGCAGGTCGCCTCGCACCCAGCGCAATGTGGGAGGAGCCGTGGTTTCCATCCGTTCCAGGGAGGAGTTCTGGCATCTATACCTACCTCGTCCAGGGTCTAATGAATTTATTAGGCTTTTCGGGCTTGTTGCTGTCATACTTTTATGCCGGGGTGAATGAAAGTCATCTCAAGACGCCCCTCGGAACTCAAGTATGGTGCAACCAACGCACGAAAGCGAAAGCCCCAGCAGTCCAATCTAAGCACATTCCTTCCGTCAAGGCTATGAGTACTCCAACGAGTACCCTGAATGCCCCATAAAGCACTCGCAAACAGGGTCGGCTGTATCAAGGTGCTTGATCAATGCTCGCTTTCGGGATCACAAGACATCTACTAACCAACTCGGAACCCAATCGCCCCCCGGCAGACCGAACCCCTTTAAGCTCCGAAGCCCTAAACCTTCAAGGGGCTACTCGTGGCAAATTCCGAATACGCCGAAAGCCTTCAGTCCTTTCAAACCCGAGCTTTAAAGCTTAGAGAACCCGGAACCACACAACCTTCGTGCCACCCCCGAAAGCCTACAGACAAAAAAGCCCCGAAAGGAGCCAGCGAAACCATGCATGCGTTACTTCTTGACTGCGACGGCGTGATCGCAGATTCTGACCCTTGACCTGCTTTGGGTTCGATGTATTCCGCTTGTAGTGCGCTGGCATTCGCAAATCACCAGGCTGCAGGGCCAGTGTAGGGTCTTGAGGTGTTCTGTATGGCATAGACTTATGCATGTCTTGTGCCCACTCGTGGAGTAAAGGATGTCAGAGTGCGGATCTGGATCGCTGCGGTTAGTTGCGACTGCACCTTGCGAGAGTAGCTGTCACGTTCTGTTTTGAGAGTTGAAGCTTGGATAGTAGGTTACTGAGTCGATGTCTCACTGCATTGAACGTTTCGTGTTTCAGGGCCAACCGCAAGAGTCAATTCGGTGGAAGACACCTTCCCAGCGCCACAGTTTCCCAAAGAGCAAGACAAGAGCCTGAAATCCCGTCGTTCCTTAATTCATGTACATCCACCCCTAGGCCCCAAGCCATTTCCAAGTCCGAACAAGCTGTACACTCGAAACCTACATGCTAAACCCAACTTGGAGGTTCATGGGTAGTTATAAGTAGGGTAACTATACTTATAACCCGCATCAAGGGACTTATAGCCCTACTTATAACTACCCTAAACCCTATAAAACCCCATAAAGCCCTCTAGAACCCTTTAAGAAATCCTATAACCCCACTTATAACTACCCCTGAACCTCCAAGAACCAGCTTTCAGGAGAGCCTCCACAGGGAGGCCTACAACGAGGTCTTCGAAGAGTTCGGCCTGCTGGTCCGATGGTCCGAGGAGCACCTGGGCAAAAAGCATTCTTATTACTATTTTCAATCCATATACTTATTACAAGAATTATCATCATTCTGATAATTACGGCTACCACCATTACTACTATTGTTGCTATTGGGCAATGAGCAATTTTCTTACGATTATGAATGCTAGGCTACAATCAGGCATACTTTTATCTCTATGACTGCTATTATTGTTGTTATAACTGGTAGCAACAGTACTTTTATTGTTGTTGTGACTACTAGTAATATTATTATTATTGTTGTTACAGTTCTCATTGATACAAAGAATACTGAGCTTCGAGCGACATCGGGCTGCCTGCCAGAAGTTTCGTTTCTTATTCGTCCAGAAAAAAGCCAGAATAGCATAGGATACCCCGAAACACGTTTCAAAAAATATCAAAGAAGCGTAACGTACGGCTGGTTTGTTCTTTTTACAGAAATGTGTCCTGACTTTTAGGTCCCTCCTGCGTGCACGAGACGGAATTTGCCATAAATAGAAGCCTGAAAAAATTCAGCGACAGCATCCCCTTAGGGTGACTCTGCATTTCTACTGTAATGTATCCCGAAGCCTCATCTTAATTATTTAGGCGCCCATTCTATTTAAGTTCAGGTGGCTTTGGGAATGATCGTTGTTGTCCGGCAGGTTTTGGCTTTCGGTTCTTTTGGTGTTGCCGGGGATGCGCGGGATTTGTCATCGAACCTCTTCTTTCCCGCAAAATGAGGGTTGTATATCCTTTCGGGGAAGAAGGCTCGAAATTAGAGAAGCTCCGCATTGGTTTTAGAGTAAGGTCTTGGAGCTTCGGTTACGGGCTCAGCCTGCTACAGTAATATGGGAGCCACAACAACTTATTTAGATCTCTATTTCTTCCATACTTGTGACAGAGATAGAAATCAAGCAATCAATTTGGTGGTGATGTAACGCAAGGCTAGTCATGCCATCAAGGCTAGCAATCAAAGGGGCAATCACGGCCCAGTAGTTTCAACAAGTAGCTGTAATGACAGCGACAACAGCAAGCCATATAGTTTTGGACCCTAACGGCAAGCCCCCAAGTTCTTCATTCTTTAGATCGGAGCTGCTGAGGTACTATGCCGGCGACTTACTGAGCTTGGGAGTTCGCGCGCAGGTGGAGATATGGGAGTTTCCGATAACTAGGGGTACCTTATTTGGGGGTCCTTATTATAGGGATCCTACTATTTAGGGTACTATATTAGGGTCCCCTGTTTTCGGAAACTCCCATATCTCCAAGCAGTGGTGTGTCAAGTCGGGAGGATCCAGCATCAGCTCGCACCGAGTCCACCCGACGACACGCCGAAAACGGCACCACTCCACCACGCGCACTTGTCCGAAGCATTCTTACCTAGTTCGCCACAAAGATGGCTTTGTTTTGTGAGCCAGGATTGCCTAGACTTCGGGCCGGGCTTCCAAAGTCATAAGTTCATCTGGATAGTGATAGTATCATCACCATGCAGTTGAGCCCATTCCGTGAAGATCCATGGCCTCTAAATCTTTTGACAACATCGGGAAGCGACCGTGCGCACGGACAATTGTGCCCCAAGCAAGGCGGGATGTAGCCTTAAGGGCCTATAGATGCAATATAGATGCCTGAATAGTTGCCGATGTTATTTCATGGGGTGCCTAGGTATCATTATACTGACTACAATGTTCACCAAAGGCTCCGACTGGGGTGTGAGCCTATTACTAGGTGTCGGAAAAAGTTGACTTCAAATAGTATCGCAGCACTACAGTCCACGTATTCCTCATCGAAAAAGCCCCTGAACCTCCATTGACTCTATTCCCTGTGCCTGCCGCCTTGCGCCTGGCGCAAGGATTATCTGCAGAACAAAATCGGTGGTGGCATCTGAGACTGCACCTCATGCTTACTGTTGGTGGAGATCTAGAGAATGGCCTATGAGTAGCAAACAGAGCTTAGCCCTGCTCTGCCCCGCAACTGGGGAAACTTTGGAGCCCAAGTCCATTGGTGTTGGTTTTCCCTAAACCCCTAACTAAACCCTAAACGATCTGGGGACCACAGCCTGCACTTCGAAAGCCTGAGCTCCAAAGGCCTCCGTCCGTGGCTCGGTTGCTTCGGAGTGCAACAAAGGTGTCCGAAGTCTTTACACGGTAATGTGTGCCTCGGCATCATAAACCCCAGATCCTACGACATCCTCGATCGTAAAAAACAGAGGTTCGGATCGTAGGGCCTCCTAGGGGATCCTTTAAAGGGTTCCTTTAAAGGGATCCTTTAAGGGGTCCTTTAAGGGCTCCTTTAAGGTTCCTTTAAAGGGGTCCCTTCAGGTGTTGCCTTTCTGCGTCTCTTTGGGCGATGGCTTCAGGTCTCTAAGGCGTCACGATTTCACACGATCTCACTTTGGATTCTACGTAGTGCTCTGTCTTACTGGTCCCATAAGAGAAGCAAGGCCAAGCATGATGGTTGAAGGGAGGGTTTGGAAGCAGGCTCCGGGGCTTTGGGTGAAGGCTGTAGGCCTACTGTGAAGAAAAGCGGTTTAGTGTCTGGGAGAAAGGGCAGGGTCAAGGGTTTGTGGCTTGGAGGGTGTTGGATAGAGGTTTCGGGTTAGGAACAGGGAACTGTTTGCCTGACCAGGCAAACCCAAAATGCGGCTCTACTTTAGTCCGATGCTTAGCTGTGCAGCTGTGGAAGTTGGTCGGAGAAGTGCATGTGCATGCTCATGTGAATTTATGATTTGCGTAGATAAGTGTCTGCAGGGAAAAAGGTGTTTACATTGTTGCTGTAGGCATACTGGGGACCCCGCTGTCCAACTCGGCCCGGGACAAGACTTGCAGCTTGGGATGCTCGAATCTGCGGGAAGGAGGAAGTCAGAACCTGATGAGAACTCAAACCATTGCCCGCGCCAAGAACCCTAAACGCTTCGAAGTTACCCTACAATGCGGGCTAGGTAGGAGGGAAAAAACCGAGAATCCAAGTCCACCAAACGGACTTGATGGAAGCTGCGAACCCTTAGCCCGAACACCCCAGAACTGAAAGCCGGTGCTCGGAAGGATCCCTCGACCCATGTACCACTTAAAGTGCACAGAGCTTCAGTGGAGATGGCAGACACGGTGATACTTAGTATGCGAATATTCGAGTTTTGACCCTAGTGAGTCGTGTCAAAGAGCAATCATACACACAGACGCACACACACACACATCAAGTATACACACACACATACAAGACGCACCCCTCAAGCCATAAGGCCTCCTATCCAAGGCTCAGGGTTTAGGGTCTTTAGGTTCTAACATCCTTCCACTTGAAGGCTTATGGTTCAGAGTTCCGCGAGCAGCACTTCCCTCTCGGGCTACCTCTTCCCGGGATCCCACAGTCTTCCAAGGAAACTTCGGTTTATTACCCTAAACCCTAAACCCTAAAGAGGTTCCATGCAAGGTACCTAGGCGGGATGATCATAGTGCTTGCTCTCCCTTTTTGCGGGAACGACATCCTTAATTTAACACCTGGACCTTAAACTCTCCGATGAAAAATCCGAAACCACTTCAGATGAAAATGGCTGGCCCCCCTCCGCCGGGGACGATGCAGAAAGCCACGAGAAGTTGATTGACGACCTGCAGGCCATGAGAAGCGTTCACAGTTTTGAGGTGTTCTTTGGCTGCTGTTTGCGCTAATACGGTTGATTATGGTTTCTATTATAAGGGCTCTTACCGAGCTCTCCAGAGGGTGCTATCAGGATGCCACCATCACCTATTAGCTGACCATGGAAAGCTGTGACCGTTACGGGTACGTGTGATGTGTGCATCTACATGCATACATACACAGATGCATTAGTTCTTGAGTTGTTTATGCAGGCAACTATACCGCAAATGGATGACTTATGCTTTGGGGTCCATGGATCTCTCTGGGCATGGAGAAACTATGCCAAACGGGCAGGACAGAGAATCCAAAACCCCTTAATTAAGGGAATCTACCTTAAATCATATGAAGGATCCTATTGTAATTTACGGTATATTCCTTAATTAAGGGGTTTTGGAGTCTCTGGGAGGTTGGGGCCGTTACATTTCGGGAACCTTTGGTATTGGGTTAAGGGTTTTACCCTTTATCGCGTAATGAAAACCCTCATTAGACCCTTGACACAGCTGTGCATCAACTTGAACCCACTTTTCCTTGGAGTCAAAGAATGGGTCGCTGTGGTTAGAAGACCTCGAGACTTGGCACTTGCTGGCTGTTTAAGCCCTAGTCCAATGCCATAAGGATCCTTATGTACTTGGTGGGCCTCCAGGTTCGGGCAGTAGGAAGCAACTCGGATGTAGACCGTCAACCAGAAGTAGTCTCCTGTCTTCTGCTTTGAAGACTGACCTAGACCGCACGGTTCTCCGGTTGTGCGTGGTTTTTAGTGGGAAGTCTCGGACACAGATAGTTGGAGTTAGCTCATCGGAGAGCCTCTCCGGCCGACATGCTTGCCAAGTTGCAGAAACCTGATGCGCTAGAATCGCAGTCTCTTTTTGCAGGACCGGAAGACGGAAATCTACCGCGGCTATGTGACGCCAGAGGCTTACCACTCATTCAGCTTGATCTTTGAAGCAGACAAACAAAGCGCTACTCGGATAAATTGCCAGCACACAAATATTCCTGCAAAAGATGCTCCGACTACTGAGAACGTAGAAGTACTGTCTGCAGGATGCAGGTGTATGGCTCGCTGCACGTGTTCCTAGCTGGACAGCAAAACGAGAGAACTCCACTCTTAGTTTGGCCCCGTCTTGAACATCCGGTATATGTTTTCCCTATTTCTGCGCTTGCCTTCTGCTTGTCCATCAATCTGGTCACCAATGCTCTGGTTGCTTCGTTCCCATCGTGCTGTTGGGCTTCTTTGTGCGTATACGTGCCTTCACATTGACCGCTCCCCCTTGCCTGTGGACAGAAGCACGAAACTCGCTCCTTCAATCAGGCCCGCACACTTGCACCGCAAAAAGCTTCTTGACGAGGAAACAAAGATTCGGAAGAGAAGCTGCCACATGTCAGACCAGCTACAGCCACAAAAGTGGCCAAAACTAGCTATGCTGCCGAAAGCAGCAAGCAGCGTGCCCTTTACAAAGCATCGCCCTTTTGCGAAGCTTCACGTGCCCTTACAAACCTTCCAGACTAGGCTTTATGTTCTAGACTATACCATCTAAGCCTTCTGCTTTCCGCGAAGCAAGCCCGATTTTGGGTGTTCCAATATGTCATACATAATCATCGCCATCTATACAGTAGAAATTAGACACTCTGAGTTCTTTACGCGAACCCAAACAAAACTGCCGGTAGTAATACATGACCTATGAGTCCACAGCCTGAAACTTTTGGCACTACAGGGTAGTTCGGGTAGTTTCTGCAGGGTCCAGGTAGTGATACCTTTAAGAGCTACCGTTCCGTTTGCCGCTACATCCTGAAAACCGACCACGCAAGCGAATGATTTAGCAATGCCGGTGTGACCGGTTTAGATGACTTGTGGTATGAAGATGCCCCAACCTCTGAACCCTCATACTGTAGCCAGTGTTGGATTACCAGTGATCTTCTGCCACAGAAACTCAACACCATCATGAATCATGTGGGCGGTTGTCACAATTAGGGTCCCTTTTGGGGTCCTTAATATAATACGGCACCGAATATTTAGGGTACCCAAAAGGTGGCCCTAATTTTGACAACCACACATGTATACAAGGCTGCATAATCATACTATGCTGTGCTCCAAACCCGGGCCTTCATACTCCGTCCCCAAGCCCTGCTCACCCTGAAAACCCTATACCATACATCCAAAATCAACCCAAACGCGAAACCCTTAAGCCCTATGAACCCTATAAGGCCCCCAAGACCCAGCTCTGTCAGGAGTAGGGTGGAAAAAGCTGAAAAACCCTAACCTCCTAAACCTTCCTAAACCCTTAAGCCCCTAAACCTTATAAACCCTAAATCCGCAACCCCATAAATAAACCCGAAGCCCTGAACCCCGAGGTCCGGGAAGGCCTCCGCACGTCCCGGCATCCTCCAGCTGATCCAGGAAGGGCTGAAGCGCGAAGACCTGAAGATCTTCGGCCTGGTAAATGCTCCAAAAAGGATTCCTTGAAAGGGTTCCTTTAAGGGTTTCTTTTGAGGATACCGTTAAGGGTTCTTTAGCTTTGCTTTCAGGGTTCGAAAGTAATCTAGGGTTCCTTGCAAGCGTTCCTTTAAGCGGTTGTACAAGGGTTCAGGGGTTGAAGACCTCCCAATGTTCCAACTTGTTTTTCTGTCAACTTTAGAAATAAACCACGCACAACAAGCGACAATAAGCAGGAGACGCTTGGAGCATGACTAACATATCGCCATTTCTTGATCCCGGGCTCAGGGCGCAGGGACATTTGGTTTCGGGTTAATTCTGGAGGCATTTACAGCTTTGTGAGCCCTTTCCTGGGAGTTAACGGAGAACTGCATTTTTCTCAATCTTGGTATACCGGCTTTCAAACAGTCGGTGAGCGGCTGGCCCATATTCAGGTCATAGTTTCGTGTCTAGCCTAGACTTGAGAGATCACACACACAAACACGTCCGGTCCGATTCACTTCAAGCCGTGCGTCCCCTACATCTCGTGTCGAAAGCCTGTTCCTCCCAGAAGACATGTCCCCACATCTCCGAAATCGGGCACTGCCAGGACGTTTTGAAGGTCCCAGAAAGGAATACAAGTTACAAGCCCAACAAGAACATGCATACACCCCATACTGTTACATCCACCCTAAACCCAAAGTTCTACACTGCCAGCATTGCTACATAGACCCTAGAGCCTCCGAGACAAATCAGAAATTAAGTGGGGGAGGGGCTCGGGATTTCGAGAGCCGATTCATGGGCAAAGTTTGAGTTCATGGTTTCAGCCTGGAAGTGCCACGGTTTAGGGTGTGGGGTTTGGGGTGTTTAAGAGTTTAAGATCTAGTGAATAGGGCTCCTCTTAAAGTCACTCCACAAGAACTTTGTATCGGGGTTTCTTATAGGATTCGGAGTTTAATGTAGCGGTCTCAAGAATTAGAATACGCATGTGGCATCTTCTGCTAAGACTCTACATACAGAGTTTAACGGAAGGCTGTTGCTAACTATTCAGGGCCCTCATATTAGGACTAGAAGTGCAGGCTTCAGGGGTGATGTTTTGCGGTTTTTTGAAGGTCAGGATTGTCAAAGCTCCGAAAGCTTCTCTAAAACGACAAGCCCCTAAACCCTAAACCCACATTCTCAAGAGCGTAAGGATGGCGATTTGCTCCGTGGCTCGGCCGAAACCAGAAACCGTGTCGCCAGTACCACAAAAGTCTTGCAGTTACTTGCAGCAGTGCTGCTTGCATACATGCATACATCCATGCATGCATACATACCTACTTATTTGCATATCTACATACGTACATGCATACATACAGACAAATGTACAAACATATACAATACACAAACATTTACACATACATACAAACGTACGTACATACATACACACACATATGGTATGTTCCAATGTTCCGTGTGTAACAGATTGTCTGCATGTGTACAGTACACATGTTCATACGTATATAGCTGTAGCATAATGTGCAGCATGTTATATTATATCGTGTGACATCATGTTGCATTGTCGTGCCTTGCCAAGTCTTGTGGCGTATTGCCGTGCATTGCGTTGTATTGCATTGCATTGTATCGTGGTAGATTATGCCATTTTGTATTGTATTGTATGGAAATGCATCGTACTATGTTCAGTCATGTTGCTATGTTACGTTATGGTATGTTGTGATGTGGTATGTTATGTTGTGTCTTCTGCTATGCCATGTTATGCTGTATTGTGTCGTATTGCGTTGCATTATGATGTATTTATGTATATATATATATATATATGGCAGTGAGTCAAAACCTTCTGGTATGTAACAGGGCCGGGGCGCCCCTCGCGCGACAAAGTATGTAACAAAAGCGGGTTTTTGCGACAAGGCTGGCGCGACNGCCCATCCAGTCCTTAACTAAGACTAGCAGAGTGGAACAATGCTGTACAGGAAATATCATGAGTCATGAAAGGTTAAGCTTGCATCCGTTCCGGCGCCATGCCAATAATCAAAACGCCCAGTTTTGCGTAAGGCCAAGACCTTGCTAAACCCTAAGCCGTTTAAACCTTAAACCTAAACCACGCTCCTGCACGATGGAGGCTTCGGGATTGACAGCTTGCTGAACTCTCATTTTCTTTCTATACTTTGCGCACTCTCCCTCGTGAAATCGCAGGGTGTCGGCTTGTTTGCTNGCTCCTGCACGATGGAGGCTTCGGGATTGACAGCTTGCTGAACTCTCATTTTCTTTCTATACTTTGCGCACTCTCCCTCGTGAAATCGCAGGGTGTCGGCTTGTTTGCTATTCCGCAACCTTCCTGTCAGTAATATTGGAGGCGCCCCAGCAATGCCGCGCGACAAGGGTTTGAAACAAAGCCGGCGCGACAAGGGTTTGTAACAGAGGGGGGGGGGGGGGCCCCGCGACAACACGGGGTATTGACCCATGGCCATATATATGCATTCATACATACATATATATATATATATACACACATGGGGCTACACATGTGTTTGTGTGTATGTGTGCATGTATGTATAGTAGTCTACAGTATGTTACATACATACACACATACCAATGTATGTATACCCACACACACACAGAGACAAAGAACAGGTGACGGTGCTGCCATGTTCGCATAGTTCTGCTGGCACTGATGCTGTCGTATGATGCAGTTTCTTTTTCCCTCGAGAAACAGACCTATCTTCTGCATGATATTGAAATTCAACTGAGGCTCTTGGTAGTTCAGCAGGCAACCTTCCTGTAGTTGCGGTTGGAGCTTTGCTCTTCCTTCAGATGATGTACTGGCACAGGATTACGGCATGAGGCTCGGAGTTTGCTGCTGAGAGTTGCAGGATTTAGGGTGGAAACTTCCGCTAAGCCCTCGTTAACCCCAACAGCCCAAGCCCATACATCTAAACTCTGAACCACTAAATCCTGAAACACTTCCGCCAAAGCTCAAACCACTATATCCCAATTCCTACCACCCCAACACCTGAAACCCTTTGAAGCCCAAACCCTTACTAAACTTTCCTGTACTATACTATACTCATACCATATTATACTGTAACTATACTATACTACAAAATATACTATATACTATGTACTATCATCAGTGGCTTGTCCTCGTTCGGTGCCGAGGCCGGGACCAAGGAAGCTGCGCAGCAGGTCCTCTCAGCAGTGGTGGGAGCAGGGGCCTCGGAGACTTCAGAGGGTTCCTTAAGGGTTCCTTTAAGGGTATTGTAGGAAGTTCATGGAATTTCTGCAGTTTGCAGGTTGTTTTTGCTTTGTGCTTTTTGAGTAGGAACCTCAACGAATTTGACAATGTTGTTTTTAGGCTTTCCTGAGGTGGTATGTTCGAAAATGCAAGGATTTCATCAGGGATGGGTCCTTTAAGAGAGGGTCGGTCCCTCAAATGATTCTGGATCCAGTCGGTTTCTGAAGCTGATCTTTAGAACGAGGCTTTCTGCGAGGTTGTAAATTGTAAAGAGTTGAACATCCCTCACTTCAGGGTCCCTGCCGAAGGACCTCCTTACGATCATTGAAACCTGGGAGGGTCAGTCTGCGTGGGCGTTTAGTTTGTCTAAGGTTTAGAGTTTAGGGGTTCAAGATTCAGTGGGATTTTGGGAAGTACCTTTGAAGGTTTGTAGACTTTGCGTCAGGTCAGGTCAGTCTGGCTCGGGTTAGCAACCCTTATAGCCCTTGTTGCATATAAGTATACTCTATACCCGCAAACCCTATTCTGATTACTCAGGTCGCGCAACCCAATAAATATCTGTATAGATCCCCATAACTCCTTTACAGGAAACCTAGCCTAACTTTTCGGCCATGATTCGTATTATCTCCTTTATATAGTGCAAAAGCCTTGGTTATTCTAAATTGATGACTGAGGCCCCTATGGCACGGCGTTTTGCTCGGGATTTCTGAAGCGCCCAAAGATCAAGATGCAAGTGCAAAGCGGCAGTGCAAAGCTCGGACAATCCCCACCTGCCTACGAGCTCTGTATCTTGGGCACCAATGTTCTTGAAACTACGCGGGTACTTCTCTAAATTAGGGCGGGTTCCTTGTAGGGTCCGTGTTATAAGGTTGCCGCCTTGTTTTGAGGACACAAGCAGGTTACCCTCATTTAGAGAACTGCCCAACCGTCCCCAAATTCCGGCCAAACCTCAGGATAGCCTCTTGAAAGATTTCGACTTGATTCTGCTCGGCGACGATGTCAGCAGGACCACCTTGCACAAAAAGTTGCTAAGAATATGAGGAGAAGACAACGTACAATCGATAGTTATTTAGCATTAATATTAAAAATGCTAGATCTCCAGATCCCCTAAACCCTAAACCCTAAACCCTTAGCATTAATATTAAAAATGCTAGATCTCCGGATCAGAGCCAGGGGATGAACTGGAGGCCAGGGCAGGAAATCTCAATTCTTCAGAGGGTCCCGGGTCCTGGCAGGAAGAAACCGGATCCGTTGATTTATCAGCTGGCATCCGAACGTTCCGGCCTCGGATGAGGTGTGTCTGTGTGTGTGTGTTGTTCGAGAAAGCTGTTTATGTATACATCTTCCGTATACATCTTGCACCAACCCCGAAAAGCCCAACCTGCACTGGGGCCACGAGGAACCATAACGAAGGCTGGGATTGTGTTATGTTCCCGATCTCGGCAAGAGATGCCTTGGCATTGGTGTTCTGAGCTTTTCCTGAGAACCCGTGGCTGGGGTTTAAGCTAGCCTAAAACCCTAACCGCGCACCTACATGAATCCCTATTCTTGATTTCTTACGGAACGAAATGTCATAGATAACTGGTGGGTATGGATATCGGGACAAAATGCCTCATCTTCCAGTGTGGCAAACCAGCTCCGATGTCTGCTCAATAGATTTCAGGAGTGTGCAGAATAATTGCAGAGCATGAGTGACCGGTACATTATTCCCTGCACTGGCACGATACACTTATATGGGTCCCTGATCCATCCAATTATTGAGGCCTCTCTACATTAGACGTTGAGCGAAAGTTGGGGAGATCGGACTATGATAGCGACCCCTGCCTGCGACCCTCAAGCCTTCAGCTCCTGTCTGATACGACCCTCCAAAGCCTCAACAATCCGAGTCATTCGAGAATCACAAAGGGGGGCATCCCGCCCATGCGAGGCTTGAAAGTCCCAGCTGAGCGCTGCACCGTCGTGGAAGATTCCAAGACCTGGGCCCAGTGACGGGGTTGAAGTTCCGCTTTGGCGGTTTGGGGAGCTGCAGCAGCTCAAGGTTGTTGATCTTGAAGCCCTTACAACACCCTTGCAAAACACGGGGCCTGAACCCTCTATCGTTGCCTCTACCGCCCCGGCTCAGGATTGGCTTGGAAGCCGCACGAGTGCCGAGCTCAGCCTGTTCAGGCTCGGGGTTGCATGGTCCTTTGTGAGGTTCGCTAGCTATTTCCAGAGAGGATCGGGAGAGAGAGATGCATTGAGACCTTCTATGACCTTTAGACGGCGATAGCCGGATCCCGTGGCTTTTAGACCCCCATTGCGGCCCTTTGAAGCACTCAGAAGTCAAGGCCCGGACCATCTCCAGGCTTTTGAGCCAAGAAGACCTCGAGCTGAGGCCTGGGGTTCCGGATCCGTAACAGACTTCGTCCAGAACCCAACATTACAGGTTTAGGGGTTTAGGTACCTTTAGAGGAGCCCTTAAAGAAACCCCTAAAGCCCTACTAGAACCCCGTTAAAGGAACCCTCAAATTAAAGAAACAGGTACAGAGGTTGGAGCCGTGAAACTCGGCTTCCGATCAACAGGTCTGACGCTTCGAGCACCTGTGAGAGAGAGAGAGGGTTTATCATTAGTCTGACTTGGGCATCGGGGAAGGAAGAAGAGATTTGAAGAGCACTAGAACCGAAAACCGTCGGAAGCCTTCGAAGCAGGGCCGCCCAAGGTAGGCTCGGGTCCTTCGTCGAAGTACCTTGGGCTTCGAGCTTCCTACATCTATAGGTCCTACACCCTGCACTTCCCGGAGTGGAACTTGTGGCGTTTAGTCATAGTCGGTTCCAGGTTCGACATGGACATGGTCTTGGTTGTCCAGGTAGTCCATTGCCCATGTCAGCTGAAGACCGGGTTCACACGTCAAAGCTTCAACGCTTGTGCCGAGGCCGCGGGAATGCGATGCTTCATCACATACACCGACTCCACGCAAGGCGCCGCGGAAAAGAGTAACATACGGTGCAGTAGCGAAACGCCAGCTCTGCATTTCAGCATCTCTCCCTCTCACGCACCACCTCCGCAAAGTCACCCAAAAGTGCGAGCTATAGAGCCTTTCAGACAGTGCGAGCTATAGAGCCTTTCAGACGTCGTCAACAGCCCAAACTCTCTCTGACCCTGATGCTTTACACAAGGATCCTAACCCAACCCGAATGCACTAACACCTCCTTCTCTCACCCCGAACTCCCAACCCCTGCAAGCCCAAAGCCTATGGCGTTGTCTGGCTTGTCCGAGTTGCGAGAGCGTTCTCCCTCAAAGCTTTTCTGACGCCCCCCAGCCTCACTTGGCAATTGCTCAAACGACTGGCTTCTAATATAGAAGCCGATTTACTTTAGGGTTAAGGGTTGAGTGATACTATTCCGCAGGGTTCGTGAACAAGACTGTGCATGTTCTACCCCAACACCCGGTTCGAAGTCAGCCCCTACTAGTATGTTAGGTTTCGGGAGCCTTTGGAGACCAAGTGTCCGTATGAGGCGGCATTGAGACCTTAATGCTTAAGACCAACCGGGCCGTTTATGTATGTTTTCGGCGCTAAGAAGGCTTAACTTAGCTGTTACTCAGCCCCACCAAGCCGTTAAAGTTGCAAGGCTATTACACAGCTTTGTACCTTGGGGACCAAATGACCGTTATGAGTAGGGGCCACACTCTGAATCCCTAGATATATATATATATGTATGTATGTATATGAACCTTAAACCCTTATGGGTTTTTTTCAGTCCTTAAGGTAAAGCAAGCCCCAAGTCTTTGGGATTTTTTTGCTCCCAGAAGGCCAAGATTTCTCCGGAGCCGCCGACGTGCTCCCCGATGCCACGAGATCCGCCTGACAGTGTAGCTAGAAACCGCCAAAGGAACTCTATAGGGGTTTAGGTTTAGGGATGGCGCTACACGGGTTTAGGTTTAGGGATGCCACGCGCTCTCGTTACATTGCTGGAAAGTTCTAGGGTAAAGGGTGCAGGATGTGTAGGGTTTTGGGATTTCAGTCGAGGGCTTTGGGTTCAGGATTTAGGACCTAAGTTCAAGGGATTGGCTGCAAAAGGTTGAACATGTGACAGCTACCGAGTCGGAGGATCTCGAGTTTCAGTATGGAATTTGGAGTTTGGGGCCCGAAGGGTCATTACAAGGTTCAAGATTCAAGGTTTAGAAGATTCAGGGCCTAGCCAGGGTTCAGAAGATGTAGAAGTGGGGCTTCAGGATTCGAGACCTTGTCTATCCGGTTTGAGATTTGGGAGTGAGCCGTCTATTGTCGGAGCCTGAGGTTTCATCTGCTTGTAGGTCAGGGGAAACGTGAGAGTACGGCCAAGAGTACCCTACCTCCGAACGGCCGCATCTTCTTTCATAGCATAGAACTTGTCTGATGCGGTCAGGAGCCACGTTGTCTGTAGTGTAGGTGAAGCATGTCACGCACAGGCCCATGGAACGATGGATTTGGGATACGCTTGTCCGCATCTATTGTGTCGTCATCCATTGGGATAGTTGTCTGACTGGTCATCACTTGGTTGGAGCCTTTCTATGCATGTAACCTCTAGCTGCCCAGTCGTCTCGCACTTCGAACAGAGTCACATCTGATAACGCCGTTTCGATTAGACCCCTGCCAGAGATTTTCGGAACCCTTATGGAAACCTCTAAGGCGCTCAGTCGCAAACTCTCCCAGCCAAGGGCACTTCAACTGTCGAAGCTTTTCCCATCATAGCTGCGGTACGTCGGAGGCAAGATCTTTGCTCACTCCATGTCCCAGCATGCGCATACTCTCTTCATATTACACCTATCCTTGACTAGCAGGCCTCGACTCAATGACTGGAACTGCACACCCTGCCAGAGTAGTCAGCAGTTGAGCATGTATGTATGAGAATTACAAAGAAGAGTGTCTACAATCTAAACCCAAATATCCCAAAATAATCGGCTCCTTATCCAAGCAGTCCAAGGGCATCTCTTGATTTCTGAAACACCCATAATTCTGTCGATGGCAGAGCAGCTACGAGCACTGCGGTGTCGGAGTTGGCAGTTCGGGTTTGGCTAGCGCAGATCTCTACTTCCTACACGCTGCATATATGGCTAGGAACTCCCGCTGCAACTTACAACTCCGGATGCAACAGGACCGACCTCAGCCCGGTCCAAGTCTAGCAGTCCGTTTGCATGAAGCTTATTATAGCCTGCGGCCTACGTCGTGAAACTTCAGCACGATATTTGTTCAACCTCCGGATCCGAATTTGATTGAAGGACGTGTCACAAGAAATGAAGACCAGACCAACCGGGCAACGTTTGGAATTTGATGTTCACGGAGTGACTTCATCGATCTTCTTCCTCCCGAAACACTTTTCGGATCTTAAGCCCCAACACTAGAAACCCAAGACTCTCAGTTTTGGAGGTTGGGACTGGCCGCTGCACCCTGAGTGAGGCTGCTCAAAGACAGCGGCCGCGCCCAGAGCCCGCCCAACCGCCTTTTCCAAGAGCCTTGCACTGCCAAGCCTGAAACCATAAGAGCCCTCGAGCGAACCTAAAGCGTAATATTACAGTGATCGCCATGGCGTCTCTGTTTTCCTGTAGCATGCAAGCAAGACGGACGGTTAGAGCTTGTGATTACCCGTGTCTGATGCCTCTCTCCTGTTTAGGGATTAGCATCTGGATATATATCATGGTCAGGAGTGAGAATCGACACGCTAAGGCTCGGCACAGGATGGGCCCTGAGCATGTGAATACTGCAGCTCTACCCAAAGTGCTTCAGCTGATGTCAGCCGCCCGAGCAACTTCAACCGAGAGCCCCGCCCAATACTCTTTCTTGTCTCTGCTGTTGCACAGGTGCAAGCACCATAGAGATCCAGTTTTCCGTAGCATCGAGTCTTGTCGTGTGGGCCACTGTGTACCTTAGCGACCTTCTGCAAGACTTCGCTTCAACTTCACTGGCCTTTGAGATCTGACACACGCATCCAAAGCCAAGACCACACCTAGACCCTGGAATGGAGTACCGCTGGTTGGATAGACCATGCTGTGGGTTGGGGTCGTATGTCGGATAAGAAACTTGAGGCAAGCGAAGGAAGTACATAGATGAAGGACCGAAAATCGCAGCCTTCAACACCTGATATAGGAGCCTGACTACGTAGAACAGGCTTTCAACCCCAAGCCCGAAGCACCATATGGGAGTTTCCGAAAATAGGGGACCCTAATATAGTACCCTAAATAGTAGGATCCTTATTACCCAAAATAAGGCGGAAACTCCCATATTTTGCTGTGATTCCACCTGGGCCCACGAGACAACATCTAGAGCTCCCGCCCGAGGGCAGGTCCGAGCAGCAAAAACACATCAGGGTTTCGGGCCTGGGATTTAGGGGTTTAGGGATTTAGGGGTTAGGGTTTAGGTTTTAGGGGTTTAGGGTTTGGGATTCAGGGTTTAGGGCTTGGGGCTTAACAGAGGCAACATGCACGTAGCGACGCAGTGATTTTGAGAATCGATCGCAGAGACTCATGCACATGTAGACAGCTGCGCTTGCTTGTTGACATGCAGTTGACGGCATCCCAACAGCCCATACAGCCCCGAAAAAAGGACTGAATAAGACCCTTTTCAACCCTAAACCCCCTGACCCCAAACCTAACGTACCCCATTGCAGTCCCCAACATAGGCTTAAGCCTTAAGCCTTAAGCCCCCAAAAGCCCAAACCCTATAGAACCCCATAAACCCTTCTGGGACCCTTTAAAGGACACCTTTCAAAGAACCGTTTGAAAGGAACCCTATCCACTCCTCTGTTCTCTTGCTCAGGCATTTAATATACGTTACCATAATAGGGCTCTGCAGAAAAGGAGAAGGTGTTTCTTGATTTTGGTAACATAAATTAAGTCCCTCAACAAGAACCCAGTTTAGGGCTTGAGGGTTAAAGGGTTTGGGTGTTAGGCTAGGGTGATGGCGCTGAAGATGGTTTCAGGTTCTAGGGTTTAGGATTCTTAGGGTGTCTTCACACCCGTTCAGCTATATTGAATCCATTAACAAGAACTCAGTAATCCTGCAGAGCCCTATTTCTCGTCCTCTGCCATTTCCTCAAGCCTGGGGCGCCCGTGAAGCGGGAAAGGGCCTCTGCTTTGCGATGCCGGTGGCCTGAGGCCAGGATTAGAGGTTTAGGGCTTTGGGGGCTTTTTAGGGGTTGGGGTTTAGGGTCTTAGCGCTTGAGGACTTTCAGGATGTAGGGTTTAAGATTAAGTCGAGAGTGTTGAGGTTTAGGCTCTTGGTTAGTTCTGCAGGTGTTGGGCTACTGTATGGTTTGGTTTATAGAATGGGTGTCTCCAAACAATCAGTTGTTTGCTTACTACCTCCTCAGGGGAACGGACGCGAGGACCATAGATCTGTTTAGGATCGTTGACGGCGTTTGTCAAGTGTTCTGTGTACATTGTTTCGCAGGGCGTTGTCAGGCTTAGGGCTCGGGTTTAGCAGGACCGAGACCTTGAACTGAAAGTTCCGCTTTACTCAGCAGCCAAAAATTGAACCCCTTCGGTTCCAGACCCCTTAGACCCTGCACAGTTCGTAAACTCCAACACCCTTACTGCGGGTCGAAACACTCAACCTCCCAAACCACATCTGCAACGCAAGAGTAGAATTTGCACGGCCAGGTTCTAAGAAACCCCTACGACCTATGTTCGCCTCGCGGCCAAACCCCCTACACCCCTTAAAGCTAACCGGGTGTGAAAGGGCCCTAAGAATCTTAAACTCTAAAACCTGAAACCATCTTAAGCCCTAACACCCTGGCACCCTAACACCCGAACACCCCATCCCTGAAATCCTCAAGTCCCTAATGGTAACTTAAATTATATTCTTCAACAAGAACCCAGTCAAGCCCTAAACAGGCCCCCTGCTGTGAGATGGGGAGCTGCTCGAGCCAGCCCCTGTCGCCCGAAGGGCCCGGCGCGGTGTCGGCTGTGGCCTCGGTGTTTTTGGGGCCCCTTTTTTGTTTTCAATAGGGAGTGCAGGATTTTGGGGGGGCTGAAGTTTTTGGGAGTTGTGGCGATCTTGTTGGCTTGATGTTTGTCGTCATAGTCGTCGTGATGCTCTATAACTTGGGACCTATGCTGGCATAGTCGTGAGCAACCCGTCTACAAACTGTACTGTGCAATGTTTATACCAAAATACGCTGCAATATACGGTGATGTCTCCGGACTGCCCAAAATGCACCACAAACTGTTAAGCCATATTGCTTTGGCCAATATTCTGACCCGTATCAAGTGCAGGGGTCATCGGCTGCGAGGGTCGAGGCCAGTCTAGAGTTCCGGGACACCTGGGGAGAAGACAGAGAACCCAAAGAGGGTGCCACCTTTTGGCTTCTGACGTCCTCAACATGGCTTTGCACCAAGCCCAGGGAGGTCCTCCCACACCCCGAAAAGCGCGATTGATGTGTACAGTCTACACTTTCTCTATAAACCCTGAACTCGTCCGTGAACCCTAAGCCCTTTGATAGCTGTTCTGGGGTCTTGTTAAGGAGATTAATTTAAGTTACCATAATAAAGAAACCACACTACTTTCTCTAGATCCCTAGTACGGTAACTTGGATTGAATTCCTTAACCTTCTCCCACTTGATAGCTATTGGGCCCTGGACTCTGGATCTGCAGCAGCACACCAGGAAGACTTCCAGCCACGATGCACTGGTCATGGGCACAATCGCTCGCAGTCATGAAGCTTCAAAGTACGAAGCCTAAGTTCAAAAACTGTAAACATAGCGGTGCCTAGGAGGGATTTAGGGTTTAGGTAAACCCGAATGCCTGGGAGAGAGAGAGCGGTAAACCAGAAAAGTCGACCACTCAACCCTGACAAGACGTGCTTCCTGCAGCTATAAACCCCCTGGGAAGAATTCGGCAGGGCCATGTTCACAAGAAGTTGGCGCCCATGTGGGTTCTGAGACTAGGCTGATCTGAAGTCAAGTGCGGGCTTCAGTCGAAAGCCTAGATTAGGTGCAAGGCTTCCATGGGCGGCTTCAGGATTTTGGAAGGAGCAGTGTGTGACACTGCCTTCATCAAGAAAAGCTTTTGTTTCGGCCTACCGGCCTTGAAAGTACAAGAGTCATGATAAGTGAAATTACACGAGGCCACGGGTTTTCGCGAGTGTACGAAAATCGTTTCTTGCAAGCATTGGCGAGCGCCATATGTAGGTTCTAAATCTTACTTGCCCAGCTAAACTTGGAGGCTTGGGTAGAGGCTGTTGCCAAATCCTGAAAGGAACCCCAAACAAGAACCCCAAAACCCTAAACCCTAAACCCCTAAACTCCTAATCCCTAAACCCCTAAACCCTAAGCCCTGAACCCCTAAGCCCTAAACCCCTAAACCCCCAAAACCCTAAGCCCATGGCTCAAGTGCAACCTTGCTCAAGCACTCTCGTTGGGGTTTCTTGGGTTCTCAAGGGGTCTCCTGTTCTCCTGTGCTTTGTGTGCCTGCCTACACCATGTCTGGTGACAGACCCCCACACTACCTTCCTGCCGTGGGGAGGCATACAGATGTCCTTGAGGGAGGAAGAGAAAACCCGGTGGGCGAGAGAGACTCGAAAGGGCCTGCGCAAGGGACGAATTCTATTCGCAGACCTTCAGTCAGTGAAACTCCGGAGTTTAAGAAAGCCAAACTAGGAGAGGCAGATACTAGTATGTACAATGCAGATGTATCTGGAGCTGGCGATATCTCCCCGGGCCAGTCGATTGAGGCCACTGCTACACAACATGACATTTCCCAGGGAGACCTTGATGTAGAAATCCCGGAACTGGAACAAGCTAACTCCCCTTCCTTCGCCAGTCAGGCGGCAGACGTACCCCACTTTCCAGGACTGTCGACTAAAGGACCCGAGCACGTCGATTTGACCGAGGAAGACGCTCGATTGGAGGCCGCTGCAAATCAGGACGAACTACAGACAGCCAGGACAGGACAGGACGTTGGACGTGGGATTGCCCGTCTCCTGGACCAAGGCCATGGACAGACTAATCCGGTGCACTTTAATTCCACCCTGCAGGCTAATTTGCCCTCCGGGGCCTTAATTAATAATTCTATGCAAGCAAGAAATCTGTCCCAGCAGCCATATTACACAACTGCGCCTCCAGAAATGCCTCCCTGGCTCACAGATATCCATAGCGGGTTGCTTAGCTTGCACTCCAAAGCAGACCGACAGTATGCTGAGATTTCCTCAACCCTACAAGCCCAAACCCTGCGTATCTCACATGTTGAGTCGGTTACGGCAGAACACACGGATCAGCACCAGCAAACACAACTCAAGCTCAAATCCCTGGAAGCAAAGATTAAGGACTTGGAAGCAATCAGGGATGCTGCACCAAAGTCACCCAGATCGTTCCCGGGAGCCCCTAGGTCTCCTCGCTCCCCCAGATCCCCCAGACAACCACATTTTGGCCAAGACCACTTTGAAGAAGAACCGGATATGGATCTGGTAATTGGAGGCTGGGTAGACGCTCGGAGAGATGATGCAATTGAAGAGACACGCAACATCCTGAGAGACACTCAATTGTTGGATCATATCGAAGAAGTTTGGGCACCCTACAGTAGGACCAGCTTCGTAAAAGTAAGGATCTGTCTGGACAAAGACCTCCCCATTGCAGCCAGGCGTAAGAGACAGACCTCGATCCTTGAAAAGCTTAAAGCAAAGAAATATGTCAGTGGGGTTGCAGGTTCGGAGAACATTAAACTGTGGGTCACCAGAAGTAAGAGCCCCGAGGAGCGACGTATGACTAGAGCAATTGTTATCTGCAAGGAATTCTACGCTCGACTCCCTCACAAGGACCCCAGCAAACCACTCCCCTTCCCTGAGAATCTCATTGATATATCGTGGAACGGTAAGGTCTTTATTGGTAGACACCAACTTCTTGGTAACGTATATAGGGATGGAGAACCAGGAGCACACGACCTTATCCTCACAGATGCCAGGGGGGATCACCTTGAGTGGTTTTTGTTCTCCAAAGTTTTCGCCAATATCACGGGCAGACAAGAAGAGGACCTGCAAGCGGTTTGGGATCAATTCAGGCCATCGGAGCGAGAATGACAAAACCCGACCAAGCAGCCCCATTCAAGCCTTATACACTGTATGTCGTGGAATCTTCAGGGTAAGGGTTTTTCTGATTTGGAGACGGCTTGGGGCGAGTTGGGGCTTGGAGGAATGGACTTCATCGGGGTCCAAGAGCTTGGAGGTCAAAAAGACCTCGAACCGCCATGGCAACCACGCGAGAACTTTTATACTGCCAATCCCCCTCTAGCTTTCAGAGCAGTAGCAGTCGGCATATCAGCCAAATTCTTTCCCTTTGTGGAAAAGGTCACTGTACTCTCCTGTGGCCTCTGTGTCACTCTGAAACAACATGCCTGCAGAACCTTTGTAATTAGTGCCCATCTACCCCATAAACAACGCAGTGATTGCATCGAGACCTGGCAGAGTTTTAATTCGGAATTAGATGCTTTGCTACACAACAGGCGGCTGCATGATACAGTAATTATCTTGCATGACACTAATTATGAATTGGGATCAGTTGAGAGCATGACAGACCCTAACTCCTCGGATGAAAGGGGTTTCCTTGCATCAGGGATTATACAGCAGCATGGCTTTGTATCCACTAGCCCTACCGATTATACCTGGTGCAATAGTCGGGGATCTCACTCCAAAATTGACTATATTTTGGTGTCCACCCCTACTTCGGAGCTACTACAGGACAAAGTTCATCTTGATTCCGACTACTTGTTAGGCTCGGATCATCGAGCGGTATCGACAGCTTTCAGACAAGTAGGACCCAAGATCAACAAACCTAACAGGGGGTCTCGAGTCAAGAACAGGTGCGGACAGTGGCGCATTGACGGCGGTAAAGCACTCCTTGCCTGTAACCAGCTAGCTGAACATATTGAAGTCCATAGTCTGGATTTTAACACCCAGGACCTTGAGAAGCTTGCGCATTCTGTCTCTTTCAGACCACATAGTTTCAGGTATGTGGACCCTCCCAACATTAAAGACATGATAAAACAACGCCGCTTACTCACAGGCCAAGCAGCTAGAAATCTGGGCAAGGACANGTCTCTTTCAGACCACATAGTTTCAGGTATGTGGACCCTCCCAACATTAAAGACATGATAAAACAACGCCGCTTACTCACAGGCCAAGCAGCTAGAAATCTGGGCAAGGACATTCTTCGACTCCGCGCGGCGGCTAAGTCAGCTTGGCTTACAGAGCTGCTGGACAAAGGAGCACAGGGTAACTACAGCGCCATTGCCTATTTCAAGCGAAGACAGAATGTACTGACAACACACAATAACTATGTTGCTCGTGCTGGGGGTGTTGCAAAAGCCACACACGATCTTAAAGTTTTTTATCGATTAAAATATACGCCACCTGACCCCCCCCTTTCCCTGATTTTCCCATGTCTCTTTTTCTCGCTCGTGTTGGTCCTTTTGCTGACACGCCGCATATAACTGCTACGGAAATTTCTAATGCGCTCGCTTCCACTAAACCTGGTAAGTCCTGTGGTGAGGACGGTATTTCGTATGAACTTCTTTCCCACATCATGCATACGGATCTTTCGCCACACCTCGTAGATCTTTTTAATTCTGTCCTCTTTCAGGTCACTGATATTCCTCCCTCGTGGCTCACTTCTCGTCTCACCTTCATCCCCAAAATTAAAACTCCTTCGGTTCCGAAGGACCTACGTCCCATTGTTCTTTCGTCCACCCCCGCAAAAGTTTTCTCGAAAATCCTCCTCACTCGTCTTCGTCCTACGTTCCCACCTCCCACTGCCAATCAAATTGCATGCATCCCTGGCTCACAAACTCTCGACGGTTCCGCCTGTCTTCAACATCTTATTCACCTCTCCCAGGAGTATAAACTTCCCCTAATCGCCATAAAACTAGACGTCTCATCAGCATTCGACCACCTTTCACACGACTCCATTGCCAGTTTCCTTGCACTAGGAGGGGCAAAGCTGGAATCCTTGCTTCTTCTAAAGATTATTCTTCTTTCGCGTGTCACTCTTGGTATCTCAGGGGTTTCTTGGCAACAAAAACTTTACCGTGGCCTGCTACAGGGTTCTAGTTACAGTGCTGAAATTTTTGGGCGCACGCTTGACTACTACCTTGGCTTTCTTCATACCCGATGGACAATCAGTGAAAACACTTGGATACAGTCACAAGACTCACAAGGCCATACTTCCAAACTTTTCAACCTCCTCTATGCGGATGACATTATCCTCCTTGCCACCTCTTACCATCAAGCTCGTCGCATGCTTGAAGGGATCATCGACATCTTATCTTCAATTGGTCTCACGCTCGCACTCGATAAATGCAAATTTATCGTGTCTCCTGATTTGCCCCAACACACACTTCGAGTCCGCAGCATTAACATTTCGCCCGTTCGCTCCTTTCACTTTCTTGGAGTGCTTATGGGCTTTGACATTAATGCCCAAACTATTCTAGCCGCTAGGCTCTCCAAAACAAATAACGCCTTCTGGGGATACTATAGAATTCTTCGTCGTCCTAGTTCTTCCATTCGAAAAAGATTACACCTGCTTAACACTTATGTTACTTCTAAGTGGCGTTGGATGAGTCCATGTGTTAGACCAGTCACTGCTGTCCGTAAGATGCTCTCAGTTATGCATAACACCCTCCTCACCTCCTTGTGCGGTCTCTCCTCTGACCCCTTTGTTACTTCCTCCTCTAATTGGGTCTGTAGAAGGCGAGCTAGTAAGATGTGTGCCCACGCTCTTTCACATCAGTCGTGGCCCGGTATTCAAGCGCTCTCCTTTATGTCTTACTGGGGACACGCAGCTCGGCTACGTACTTATAGGGCTTCACCCATCTCAATCGCTTTACGCATACGAGATACTTTCTGGCTGCACAGGAACTGGAAGCTTTTTCGCAGACAGTTGGGATTCTGGCCTAATTCTTATCGTTTCATTCAACTCGCCTGGGAAAACCTCAGAGGTTTAGGCACCCCGCCCTTCTGGGAAGATGCAGCCCTCAACAAAGATCTTTGGAGACGTTTCCTTAACACTTGGTTAGATGACAAGTGCCTCCAACCCCTTACCTACTACAATTGTTTAGAACATGTAAATCTTTTAGGTCGCTGTTTACTTCAAGTCGGGGAAAAGTTCACTCTTCTACCTTTTAGGCATGTCCCTGTTGAACAGGAGTATGACTCTGCATTTAAGTTTGTCCCTGATGTAGCACTTTTTGATAATGAAGCCTCTGTTCAGGTCTGTTCTGATGGTAGCAGTAAGCAGCATACCGGTGCACTTGCCGTTTCTTTTCTTGCTCCATACGCCCACCTTGAACATGCTGTAATAGCCCAGGCGAAAATTTCGGGAAATTGTACCTCCACTAAGTCTGAGCTTCGGGCTGCCGTTCAGGCACTTAAAATGATCAAACACGCTCTTCCCTTTCTCCATAACCTACCGATCGTCTTTATGACTGACTCTGCATTCGTGCTGCAAGTCCTTGAGGAACACTGCTCTTTCTCCTCTCATCCTCATGATATACATGAACTCCTCTATTTGTGGAAACAGGTGCACACTCGAGTCTTTAAACAACATGTAAAAGGACACTCCGGTCATCCCCTCAACACGCTCACTGATCGTGCAGCTAAAGCGGCCCTACTTTTTCAACATGATCGTGTTCTCTATCGAATTGCTGACTTTTCGAAGGTCTACCTTGTTGGTGCCCATCAAGCCATGCCCGCTTTCCACCCTTGGTTAGGCTGACTCACACATTCCCCTGCTCTATTTTCCAAGTGCTTTTCATGTGCTTTTGCAAACACCTAGCACGAGCCGGGGGGGGGGGGGCAGGGCGTCCCATAAACTGTAACTTCGGAAAAGCACTGGCCCGAACATCACTGCGAAGTTGATTAGTTTTCCTTAGGATCTTCCCTGTCTTCGACGGTGGTGATCATGGAGAACCCTGCGAGAGCAGTCTTTGAGCCTCTGACACAGAGGGTCGCAGACAACCCAGGGCAACACAGTGTGGAGTTCCTTGAGCAGGCCATTACCGTCGGCTCCATCCTCCTGGAAGGTCATCGCCTTGCGCTTTTCATAGGGTTGCTCTTTGTCGGTCTGTTCATTTGGCTGGTCTGCAAGCAACATTATTTCCAGCAACGCAGTCTCGTGGCAATGAGAACCCTTATGATGACCCTCCAGTCACTGGATGAACAAATCAAAGGGCTCAACAGACCCGGACAAGATGAAGCTCACACTGCCACAGGAATAAGTTTTGCTGGTCTGGAGAGTGCAGTACAGTGTGTGGATGCCAAAGTACTGAATTTAAACAAAGCTCTGGAAGAGATTATGCAGAGCGGACCGTCGATTGCGGCCATTGAGAAAAACACGAATGCAAGTATGGAGATGGTACAGCAGCATGGGACTGTCCTGCAAACGTGGGGCAAGGAAGTGCCGCCGCGTATCAAAGAAATGTATGGCTTCACTTCGATCCTCCCCAGTCTCAACAAGGCCATTCAAGCGATGGCCCTAGACACAGCAAAACAATTTTCTCTCCAGGAGACGCTCTCAGATGGACTTCTACGCCAAGGCCGTGAAAGCCTTCACCACTTGCAGGGAGAACAACGTGCTCAAGCAGAGAAATTGACAGAGATCAAGAGCCTTGTAGAAGAACAGAAGGGATCTGACAAGCAGCTGTCACTGGATATACACGTATCCAGAACACGAGCGGAGCAAAAGCTGGACACCCTGCAGAAGGACCTCTCCAACTTCAGCTCGTGGAGTCAATCGGCTATCAGGGGGCTAAATGTTCTAGTCCCGAACTCCAAGGACCTGAAGGAGAGGATTGACAATGCAGTTGACTACTTGGCCAGGAATCATACGCACAATGAGCGTGCAGCGGAGAATGGACAAATCCTGGCTGAATCCACTGCCAACACAGAGCAACGAGCTCTCCGTATTGAACAGATCATGGTCGGCCTTCAGGATGCAGTCAATGAACTGCAGGACATTTGCCTGCAGATCAAAGAGAGCCAGAACATGGTCCAAGAGCAGATACAAACCCTGCTTGAAAGAACACCAAAGCTCCCGCCGCGGCGTCCGCCTCAACAAGATGCACCCAGTGGACCCCCTTCTGGCTCCTCACAACCGGGGCAAGCTCAGCAAGCCCCGGGCCAGGCGCCACAGATACCAATGGAGGCATCTCAACCGATTCGCCTCTCTGAACACCTGCAGCCGGTTCTACAACGAGGAGACCCACACATCTACATGATGCAGGAATCTCTCAGAGGCGTGAGCACTGGAGATCTACTTAGGACGTTGCTCGCGAGGGGCAATTTCTAAGTCCCTCCGTGGACGATAATCGGGTTCCTGTACAGCATCTTAAAAGAAACCTGAACCACATCGTACACAATGCAGTACTGGCTGTGAAGAATAGTGTCGTTTTTCTGAGTGTCCGAGTTTGGGCTGTGTAAAGGTCCCCAGGACACCTAATTTATGCATTCAATCTCTGCAACTTGCTGCATGCCTTAATTTGCGTTGCTTTAATTTGCTGCCTGCCTGCTCCTAATTTGGAACTGCTTGCATGCATGCTACTGACTGCATTTTAAATTTGTAATCTGCAACTTAATTTGTAATTGAAGGGCTCTTTAATTGACACGCCAGAATGAGCCAACCCTTGTACAATATCACAGCTGCTGCCACCCCGACAAAGCTGACGAGGAGAGATGCGTCGCATCAAAAGTTCGCCTCTATCATCATCTGAGCGCTCCCCCGAACCCCTCACGCCGATAGATGTGCGCTGTCTACAGCAGCAGTCTCGGTTTTCAGGAGTCGTGAGGTGTAGCTGCCGGGATGAAGAGGGAGTTGAGCGTGCCGCACCAACACACCACCTCCTCTAAAACTGCGAAACCCACTCCCAAGGATCTCCAACTTCAGCCCAAGCAATTTGGACTAGCTGAGGATGACGTATGTAGACTTGCAAACCGACTGGGAGTGTCGAACCTCTGTGCTTTGCCAGAAACTCTTGCATACGTAGCTCATCGAAGACTCAAGCGAAACGAAGATGTCCCCAAGTCCTCGCTAGTGGAAATTTGGGACTCCATAGATGAAAGCATGAAACAGAGGGACAAAATGAACAAGGAAGCAAGATTCCTAATAGTAGGAGCAAATCCCCGCAACCCTGACATTTGCACCGCTGCCACACAGGCGCTCCCCAATACCACTAAAGCCCTATGCGCCTTCATAAGTCAGCTAGTCCCGCATGCACAATTTAATGTTGTCAGCATCAGAGCAAACGCTGATAAGGGGCCCCATCGAGATCTCAACAACGGTCCTGAAGACTCCTTCATGTTTGTGATCGAGGAACCCACAGAGGGAGGCAATCTATGGATTGCAGCCAGCGGGGGCAGCTACAACACGCGAGTACATGGGTCGATCGTGGCGGGAAACATCTGTAATTGCACTACAAGTCCCCTGACCTTTCCCAGCAAAAATAAGCTCCACGCTACTGAGCCATGGATTGGGGATCGTCGCATTACACTAGTAGCATGGTGTACTCTTCACTTGGATAGGATGCTTTGTAGTCGCCTACAAAAGGACTATGGCTTTCCTGAACTTACTCGACTACGCCCTGCTGCTCCCCAGTTGAGCTTAGCACAGTCCCTACTTCAACACCAAGCGTATAACAAAAAGCTAGAGAGCTTAGGACAAGGAGCAGTCTTTGAGATTACATCCAGCAGCGAGGACCCAAATGAAGAAACGCAAAACCAGTCTACCCAACACAGCCTTGAGTCCACTGTCCCAGATAGCCCCTGCAACTAGACCCCTGCACCACCATCTTCCCATGCATGAGTCCCACAGGCCCTCCATCAATTTCAGGTCACCCTAATTAAATTGCACCAATAATTGAAAATTAATCAGGCGACTTGGAATGCAGTGGCTCGATGGATCTCTGGTCAGTTCTAAACTTGCGATGTGGGCACTTGCTTGAATTCGGAATTGGGATTCTGGAATTTGGAATTGACTTTTGCATCTCTGGAACTTCGGAAGTTGGGCTCATCCTTTCACATAGTTTGGGAAAATAGGTGCATTGGAGTCAATCAACATGCAGTTCACAATCCAGAACCAACCCCAAACAACCCTAATCAACGCTACTACTAACCTATCCTCCACCCAAACAAACCCGACAAACATTGCACATCAGAGACGGAGAAAGAAGAGGAGAGACAACAATGATGGGCAACAAAGACTTAATTAAAGATGATAGGAGCAGGGGTCGTTGCGTCGTGCACCTCAACTCCGGAAATCCGCAAAAAAAAAACACATAAAAATGCGTCCCGCACACCGACCAACGCCAAATGGAGCACCTGCTGTCCCCTATCACTGCAACACGTTTTGCCGCCCGTCACCACACCAGTCACTGCCCGTGCTCTCTGCTTTCCTGTTTCATTCGGGGCCCTATGAACTATGCTGTTCCCATAAACCAGTGTTCCTTCGGGGGTTTCTTCGAGGAACCTGCAAACCCTTTGTACCTCTAGCTCTGCTTACCTTATGGGGTCTTTTCGGAGAAACATACTCTGATCGTGCAGCCATGGAAGTCTCTTCTCTGACCTGGTACAATCTGGTGGTTGTCTCGCCATGACTGCTCAATGATCTACAATTGAGACATTTCGAGACTGGCACTAGACGCTGGGGACCGTAACTACGGTAAAACAGCAACATGGCACAAAGTCGCATGGTGTTCTCGCGGATTTTTGCAGTGTGCTTGGACCAGCTGTGCTGTAAGCCTGAGACCTCTGACTACGCTGACAGTCTGCGCAGCTTTGGTACAGGATCCCTACGTGGCTCTTCGCTGGCACCTGTCAGTGTTCATTTTCTTGAACAAGCAGTCAAACACACTTCCTTCCTTTTTGCTGCTGGTCTGCTGGTCTGTGGACACTTGGTATGTCAGATGTCTATTGCAAGTTTCTTGCAATAGCTGTCTGATGCACCACTTGAAAGACCTGGCCTGGAACTTGGCGCCTGACATTCTCCGTCACGGGAGAGAGAGATGACTATGGCAGTGTGCATGCGCAGTGCAAGGCCAAGCTGCCGCCACGCAATTAATAATTCGTAATAGCACTTTCCTAATTAATAATTCATAGCACCTCAACAACTGGCTGACCTTTGAGACGGTTGTAGCATCCACAAAGCAAAGAATGAGACAATCTTGTGGGGGGATGAGTGCAATGGAACATATGTGGAGCCAAGTCCTGGCGTGACGCTGTACTGACTGGCTTGAGCTGTTCCAAAAATATGAGGGCGCGTATATATGTGCCTTTGGCTCCTGAGTGAGGGAATTCGGAACTTGTCTTCTTCAGGTCCGTTCAAGACGCAAAAAAGCCTGAGTAGGAACTGTGCTGGTGAACATCATTGGCAATCCCCTCTTCGTTGTGTACACTGCAAACTGAAATTGGTTTGTTGTGGCGAAGGAGGTTAATTTGCATTCGAAGTGAATGCTGNGTGCTGGTGAACATCATTGGCAATCCCCTCTTCGTTGTGTACACTGCAAACTGAAATTGGTTTGTTGTGGCGAAGGAGGTTAATTTGCATTCGAAGTGAATGCTGCTGCAAAGTCAGATATGACAGACATGTACCCTGCAATGCGGGCTTCGTCCTTGCTAGGTAGGAGGGAAAAAACCCTAAACCTGAAACCGAACCCTTCCTTTAGATGCGTGACCCGACGCTCGGGGTTGAGTTTTCCATCTTTCCTTAGGTGATGATGTACGTCGTTCCAGGCCTACGAAGTTGCCATGATTTCGTCGTGACCTAGCGACCGTCGCGATGTGTTTGGGATTATGTAGAGCATAAGTTTCTGCATCTTTTTTGTTATATTTGTAGTTTGAATAACTGTCCCACTACTGAGCCCGTGCAGCGTTACATGATTAATTGCTGCAAGGCCTTCTGCCACAAGCTCCGGTGCAGAATTCTTACTGGCATGCAAATAGATAAGGTCTTCTGATGTGGGGTTCTCTGTGTTTGTTCCACATGTCTTGCACATACCGAGGAGTGTGCAGGACTTTCTCAAGATGTCGGGAGTTCCGCCCATGCACCAGGAGCCTCGTGACGTCAGACCCTAATACCCCTATAAACCCGAAACCCACAAACCCGAAACCCCCTATCCCCTAAAACCTAAACCCCTTTTGTTCCTGGCCCCAGGGGGGGTTCTTAGAGGGTCGTTCGCCGTTGTCGCTGGGTTTTGGGGCTTCGTGCTTTAAGTTCGGCCGCGCCATGCGTTGTACTCTCGAAGTGGTTCCTGTCACGAAGAAGGGAAGCACAGAAGCCAGATTCAGCAAGATGTAAGCTGGCAAGAGTGGGGTAGGAGACAGACTCTTAAACCTAAGCCGTAAGTATTAACCGGTACAGTATCGGATCTCGAGAAGGCTTTGAGAGAAAAGCGGCGGTTTTCGACCAGCGAGCCGGGAAGTGTGGTCTCGTAAGTTTGGTAATTTGCAACTCAGAGTGTGATGTAGAGTTGTAGAATAGAAGGACTAGACTAGACGAGAAGACAGGGATCCTACTATTTCAGGCTCTTATGTCAGATCTTAGGTCAAGGCCACCGTAAAGTTTTCACCGGCCGTGTAGGGATTTGGGAGGAGAGTGAGTTTTGATGCTCGAAATAGAGGTTCAGGAGTTCTTCAAAAAGGGGTCTGCGACTTCTTGTTCTCATTTTTCGAGTTGCCATTCGGGGCTGCAAGCGTATGGCCCTGTGGCTTCGAGTGCCAGAGTAAGTATATTCTGAGCGCCCCCAAGCGTAGACAGAACTTCTTCGCACCGGAATCGTCCTAAGCCTCCAACATCAATCAGCCCCACAAACTGCCTAACATTTCGTTTGAAGCAGCCCTCAAGCCTAATTACTTCACTACCTATATGGGAGTTTCCGAAAATAGGGGACCCTAATATAGTACCCTAAATAGTAGGATCCTTATTATAAGGAGCCCAAAAGATGGTATCCCTAATTTCGGAAACTCCCATATTTCCTCCTGGCGAAATCCCTGAGCCTCCAAGTCGGAGCCACGAGACACTAAACTCCTAAACCCTAAACCACCCCTACACCCTGGACTCCAAACACTAAACCCCAAAGGGAAAGCACATCAGGAGCTAATGGCGCAGGGGCTGCTGGTGGAGGTGCCACGACAACACGTCACGGCAAGCCCTAGCCATGCTAACAGGTTCCTAAACATGCTATAGGTGCGTATGGATATATGTGTATACAAACAAATAAATAAACACACATATATATATATATATATGAGCTGAGTCCGAAAAACCCTTGCTTTGCTTTTTGTTAGGCGCCGAGTCATAACATGATAAATGTTGCGAAAGGCCGCGCGCGCAAGGTACACGCAAGCACGGACCAAGGGGAAGCGCAAGGTCTGAAGCTAGGAACGTCCTGGAGTTTCGTCTCATGCGAAGGCATTTTGCATATTCGTCCCCGCCCGCAAGGTCCGCGCAAGTGCGGACCAAGGGCCAAAACAAGGACAGAGGAAATTGGACAACACCCGTATGTATAATTATTACTATACAGAATATGGAGCCCCAACGAATCATGTTGTAAATATTAAGGCTTCTGCGCGCCCTTGACAACGATCCCTCTGGTTTCGAGGTTTCGGAGGTGTCCAGAGTTCAGAATGTAGGGGCTGCTGTAGTTTGGACTGTAAGAAACCTAACCGAAGGGCACTTCAACACTTTGTACAACACCTGTATGTGGGTAGTTATCAACATTAGCATTCCTTAGGGTCTTTTAATACAGGTGCCATACTGAAATAGTATTACTATTTTCCCAGAAGGTGACTAGATGTGATGCACCGCGCTCCATGATGAATTCTGGATTAGGAGTGTTGATGAGTGATATTCGTTCAACGGATGTGTTGAATGTTGACTTTTCTGTTGCGATTCCCAGGTTGTCGTGCGATCGAGTCTGTCGCACCTTGCCTAGACGTCTTGAGGGTGGCTTGGAGCCCAAAAGCAGTAGTGCCCAGCACACACCGCATCCCAAGCATTGAGTCGAAACCTTCATGCGAGTGGATCTCTTCAGAGCTCCAGACCCCGAAGCCTGCCCGTACCTCAAACCGAGAGCTACGGACAGATGAGTTGCAGGCTCAACCTTCCTTCCTGGTGCTTTTTGTTTCGCACCA
The DNA here is from genome assembly GCA_003297005.1 of Symbiodinium sp. clade A Y106. NCBI lineage: Eukaryota > Dinophyceae > Suessiales > Symbiodiniaceae > Symbiodinium > Symbiodinium sp. clade A. The sequence continues at coordinate 53,901 of BGNK01002537.1, read as the reverse complement.
GTGGCTGGGAGGTAGTGGCCCGACTGCAGTTGCAGGGGGTGCTTCGATCGGGTAGCTCCAGATGTTACACACTGACCGGGCAGAAGCAGTGGACACAGTGCCGGCAAGAGTCGAGAGGGTTTCGTTTCGAGCATCAGGAATAGGGGTCGGGCAGGGCTCGGGGCTCCATTGGAGTCTCAATTATTTTGATTGTGGGGTTTCGATTACCTAGCCTAATGCATAGAGGTGTACAAGCGTACAGGCAAGACTGCAGGTCTCAGGGTTTGGGTTTCAGGGTATCCCCAGGTGAGGGCGACGAGCCAATGGCAAGGATTCACTAGTGCCGAGGGCGGGTATACGGATTGTAACTGGAGTCACATGTCCTTCGCTGTTGCTTCTAGTGATTCGAGTCTTATGTGTCGACGACAGCGGCAAGAAAAACAAAAGGCACCAGAATCAACGACGGACATTGCACTCGCAGGAACACAAGGAAAGCTCAAGCCTTGCTTTAGGGCTTAGGGTTGAATTTGTTGGTGTGACTCCTTGAGTGTCAGATCAACATGTCAACTTGATTCCGGTTGATTTTGTACTTGCTCTTAGTTTGACATGCATGCAAAGGCCACCCAGATGCGACTGGTGCCCAAACGGGCGTCCTGCGAAGCATCCTCCGGAACATCATCGAAGGACAGACGGAGGCGGGTCCAGGAGTAGGGTTCGAAACCTAGGACCTAAGACTAGACCCACAATGCTCGAAACAATAGTATTATTTATTTTATATTCTTATACACACACACACAAGTTCTTCTGTGGTACATGGTCCAGTGTTGTGACATCAGGCTATGGAAACACTTGTCCGTCAACTGCGGCCGTCAGCGCCGATGGATTCTCAGGATAGCAGGGCCTTAGCAGGGATGTTGGTTCCCGTTCTCGTGCTATGCCTTACACAGGAGCAGGCGCAGAGTTTCGCTTAAGGTTCGTGTAGAGTTTTGGAGTGTGGGTTTGCTAGCGGGGATGTTGATACAACTAGTTTCAGTTTTGACGTTGAGATCACACTGTTGCCTGCACCTACTGTGCCCCCCACTGCTCGGAAAGCCTGGAAGTTTCCCGAAAGTGCCACTGCGCAAAGCCAACCAAAACCCTACGGCCCGAACTTGCCAAATCTTTGGACCCGATTCCTGAAAAAACCGACAGAACTCACAGCAAAAAACAGGTGGAAACGACCATGGCAGACCAGTTTCATGGATACCAACGCAAGCTGCCTTCCCGGGAGCAGCTGAAAGGGGCCTCCTGGATGGGATGCAGTTTTTTTGGACTTCGGGTTCACGGCTTGATTGGGGAGTTGGAGGGCTAGAACTTTTGAGTTTAAGTTTAGAGCTGAAGGGTTCAGAATTGAAGATTTCCGCTTGGCCCTAGGGTTGCGGAGTTAGACGTCGGGTTCATAGGTTTAGGGCTCATGGCGTGGACTGAGTTTAGAGTCTCAGAGGTCACCGAAAGATAACAACACCGATAAGTAGCTACTTACAATGTAGGAACCTGATTAAGAAACCTTGGGCTTTATTAGGGTTCCCTGTTTGAATCCTATTATATTGGGTTACAGGGCCAGGGTTTCTTAATCAGGTTCCTACATTAGGGTAAAGAGACCTCGTTCCCAAGAACTCAGAAGCTTCCAACGTCAAGGTTTGGGGGGGCCAAGGAAATGAGGAAGCTGGGCACCGGAATTAATATGAAGGGTCTTTAGTCAAAGTGTACTTTAATTTTCTTGTTGTACTTATACTACAACATACCCCAAAAGCCTATTCTGATTGTCACGGCCCCTATACTATCCTAATCCTCCAGCTTAAACCCCAAATGCTGCTCAGGCCTACATCTGGTTCGACTGGTTCTCGGTACCTCAGGTCGTGGGTGCCACGCCAGAGAATAGGGACACGGTGTTGCCTCTTGGTCGCTTTACTATGGTGGCTACTATATCGGTATCATAGGGGTTCAGGGCTTAGGGTATGGTTTAGAGTTTAGGGCAATGTAATAAGTTCTGGCCGAAAAGGGCAATGTAAAATGGAGCTTGAATACTTTAAGACTCTTCCGACTATTCCCTAGGCTTCGTGGTTAAAAACAAGACTATCATATACCCAGAAACCCTGTTCTAATCAATATGGGTGGTTGTCAAAATTAGGGTCCCGTTTTGGGTTCCTATTATAATGCGGCACCTAATATTTAGGGTACCCCAAAAAGGGGCCTTAATTTTGACAACTACCCATATAGTAGACCACAACATACCCCAAAACCCTGCTCTGATCAATAAGCCCACTATAGTAGAAGCCAGAAAGTTGGAACATAATTGCCCTCATACCCTTAAGGTAAAGTATAGGGGATCCCAGCATTAATCATCCTAAATCCATGTTCCACCTTTTTGGGGTTCACTATAAATATTGAGAGCAATGCGAGCCTCGTCCTTGCAAGCTAGGAGGGAAAAATGAGACAGATGTCTTCGGCCATCAAGATCCATCGATCAGGTGAGGGCATTGAGGATTCTGGGGTTTGAGGTTTAGAGGCTGTGAGTTTCGGATTTCTTGGGGTGAGGGTTCAGCAGTTCGTGGATATCATGTTTAGGGTGTGGGCTTTTACAGATCGCACATGGGAGTCAGAATCTAAAGCGAGAGTCCTACTGCTGATGGCTTAAGTAACCCAAGCTGTCGAGTGCATGGTATTGTCTTACTTCCGACTACAGGATTTCCACCAGCAGCGATAGTGTGAGTTGCAACAGCTCCCTCAGCCCCTAGTTTGCCAAGGACTGCCTCCCGTCGGGCCATCCGATCCATCCCCGCCTATGTGGACGCCTCACAGGTGGGCAGTTGTCAAAACCGCCATTTTTTTGAGTGTAAGGCTTTGGGGTTTAAGGCTTACGGGACAAAGCTCTGAGCAGACAGCCTAGATCCCTCAAGAAGCTCTAACCCTAAACCCTATACCAAATACACCCCTAAGTCCCAACAGAGTCGAGTTCCCAGGTCTTCGTGGCACTGGTGCCGCGCCTCCCACACAACGACACAGGCGGGATGGGATGCTCATATGGGTAGTTGTCAAAAATATGACCCCTTTTTTGGGTACCCTAAATATTAGGTGCCGTATTATAATAAGGATCCAAAAAGGGACCATAATTTTGACAACCACCCATATATCCCTTTCAGGGTTTTCCGACTTGAAGGCTTCGGCCTGAGGAACCTGGGGTGACCTTGAGAAGACCAGGCCACAGGACAACGATGCCTACTTCCATCGATCTATCTGTCTATCTACCTATCTGTTTTTCTATCTAGCTATCTGTATATCCTCATCCCTCGTGTACATACATGCATGCATACATACATATATACGTACATGCAAGTATACATGTGTGTATTTGTTTTTGTTTACAGACATGCATACATACGCATAAACACAGTTATATATACCGGAAAAGCCTTATGCATACGGTTACAGAAACCTTTCGGGACTTGATCGAATCCTATAGTTACCGAGTATCAGTGCCTCCTAACTCCCTGCAGCGTGATCCGACCACCAATGATGGTTATCAATACTGTTATGATGATTATGATGAAGATGACGGTGATGATTATGCTTCTTGTTGTCGTTGTGTTGCTTGTCCTCAGTCGTACTAGTACTAGTAGTAGTAGTAGTAGTAGTAGTAGTAGTAGTAGTAGTAGTGGTAGTGGTAGTGGTAGTAGTAGTAGTAGTACGACGACGACGACTGCTACTGCTACTGCTCCGACTAGTAAATGTCACCTCCCCTTGGACTCAAACATGTTTGAATTAAGGGATAATCCTGAAATGCAAATGGAACTCTCTATATATGTATAAAAATATGTGTATATATATATATACTAACCATCGTCCAACAACGTATTTTCATCACCAAGTATGCCTTAAATTCCAAAAACAACAAGCTCTGCACAGTTTCAGGAGTGTTCCTGAATTAAGGGGTATTGGCGTTCCTGGGAAGCCCAAATGTCCGCCAATATGCAGGTTCAGGGTTTGGGGGTTTAGGGTTCAGGGCTGGCATAACACGGAAACCACGCTTACAACCCTGAATCCTAACCTCCAAGCCGCAGCAGCTGAAGTCCAAAATTGAGGAGTCAAACTGATGACGTGCAGAAAAACGGGACCCGAATGTAGACCCCAAGACGTACGTGGACTCTTAGCAAAATCGCTTTACTCCTGCATAGAACCTGAAACAATCCGCAGCATCACATCCTTACTGAAAGTGCCCCCTGCTTTCGAGAATCCCCTCACCATTTCTAGGAAGGCAGGGCGATCACAACACCCAAGCCCGAAGCCCCTTGAAACCCCAAAGTCCAGAAGCCCAAAACCCTAAACCTCGCTCGGCATGTCCGAGAATGAGCGCTTAAACAAACCTTAAACCTTAAACCCTACGCCTTACAGTCCTAAAAACCCCAAGGCCCTAAACCATACACTCTAAAAGCCCTACGAAACCCCTCAAAACCACAAATCTTAAACCCAAAACTCGAGAAACCAGGAAGGCTTTGCAATCACAGTACCTGGCACCGAAGAGGCTGGTGCCGATTAGCCACTTGGCTTCGACTAGGGTTTCGGGGTGGGGGTTTTAGGGTTTAGGGCTTTTTGGGTTTATGGTGTTCGGGTTTTTGGTGTGTTTTTTAGGGGCGTTTACGATTTTAAGGTTTTCGGCTTTTGGAGTTTGGGTTTAAGGTTTTAGGGTCTCGGGTTTTCGGATTTACGGTTTAGGGGTGTTAAGGTTTAGCGATGACGGTGTTTTGAGTCGAGGGCTTTTAGGTTCAGGTGTACTTTTCAATTCCCGTTTGCCTTCTGGTCTTCAGAGCTACATATTCACCAACAAGTTTGGGTGGTCCTGAAATCAGCGCTGAAGATGTTGAGCATGCACGTTGAGTTCTCAAGGTAGCCCCGCCTTGTTGGGTGGATATCATCCGATTCTACATTCAAGAGGGCGTTCACGTCCTGTGCACGGCGTATATATCGAAGGATTTGTGTACAGGGGCCTTGAATAGTATTTTGAGCTCAGATTCTACAAGCCGTGGCATAATCGGGACAAGCATTAAACCCCTCAACCCCAGAACCCTAAACCGATTCTTGCAATTGCCTGAGTGTGCGCGCCGAAACCGATTCTTGTAAGGACAAGACACGTGAAGAGGGGGATCAGGGCCGGGAGCACATGCGATCCCGTGAGCTCCGTCTCGGCGAATAAATCCACTGTAGTCCCGATTATGCTTGCAGTATCAAACCCCAAAACCCTGCTACAAGTGTTAAGGCCCCTTTTGCCTATACCCAATGATGATTTGACTCGATGAGCCCTTACAGAACCCCTTCAAGGAATCCTATTCAAGTTCCTGAGGCCACTGTTGAAAGGATTGGGTGCAAGCATTGTAGCACTGTAGAGCCCTGATGGACTCCTTTAAAGATCCCTCGAGAAAGAACCCCTGCAAAAAAGGAGATGTGGTGCAAGCTGTTATCCGAGAGAGACGAGAACCCTGTGGTAGTCGCCTACGGCGCCGACTCGGCGCAGTTTGCGGCGCCCATGGATCAGATCCACTTCTATGTTCACGAAGGCTCGTAGTAGGGGGGCAAGAGTTCATGTTCACGAAGGCAGACCGACCGGTTAGTAGACCTTCTTTAAATAATTCCTATAAAGGGTATAGGTGTAGGGCCCTGTCTATTATTTCTAAACGGACAAGGGTGCACGAAGGCTCCTACAGTTTAGGGCTTTCAAGGCTCTTAGTCCCTTTTTCTTCAGGCCCAGAGCCGAGTTGCGACTTCCGAAGCTCTAGAGGGGTAGGGGGAGGGGGGCCTTAATGCCCATAATAAGGACCTAATAACGCCTATTTAAGGAAGTATAGTCCCCTACCATCTGGGGGCAGACTGAGCAGGGGAGATTTTTTTGCGCGGTGCCAAAACCCATGAAATCGCTTGACGAAGGTCTCCAAACAAGTGGGGGCACGATTTATAGCGTTGAATTTTTTGTACTTGCTGGTCGCACAGATAGGATCCTGGTGCAATTCCGGTCGTCCCTCCCCCGAAACAGGTGACTTCTCAGTGGAAAGTGATCGACAGACTTGCGGCGAAGTCGTGCAGAAATGCCTTGATTTTCGCCTTGCGAACCTGGCACTAGGTGCAGCAAGGGGCTTGAGTCATGAAACCCTAAACCCTGAAACTCTAAGTTTTGGATGCAAGATGGTACCCTGAACCTTATTTGTTTGGGATTCATGATGTCAAGGCCAGGCAAGCAGTTCAGGGTTTCTCGTGCGAGGATCTGGCTTAGGCCTTGCCTTGGTCTATCCCAAACCCATAATGTTCGGCTCAGCGGCTAAAGCTAAAGCTTTGGGGGGTTTATGGTTCAAGTGTTGAAGGGGTTTGAAACGAACCCTGGCAGTCAAGTTTAGATTTTTGGTGCCAACACACTCCCTAGATAGTCCCGAAGATGAACGTATCTTACACTTTGGACCACAAGGAAAGCAGATGAAGTGACTACGAGTGGCGCAGCAACAGAACAGCTTCACCCTGGACAAGTAAGAAAGGGCATAGAAGTGTTATTCGGCCATCTGGGCACTTGCAGTCTCCCAGCTTTGTGAAACAGCGGCTCTGGCTGCTGGACACGTAGAGTATACATCCTTCCTTCGGGTCTTTGGTGTCCTTTCGATCCTGTCCTTTCAATCACCTCCAGCCTAATCATGCCGGCCAGAAGTGTGTCAACCTTCGGCGACGCATCTCTTTGCACAAAGACGCCCCAAGACTTGCGAGCAGGCACGGAGTTCAAGCAGCGCGAGCTCTATCGCTTCTTTGCTGCTCGCTACGAAGACTTCGCGGGCTTGCCGGTGCCAAGCAGGCCCTTATGGAGGGTTGGGAGACTTCCAGATTTCAGGGCCACTCCCGAAGTAGCTTGAGCTTTTGGTGCAAGGTTGCACGGCACTCGCCTTCTTGCACGGGATCCCAGAACCCTCTCTTTCTTTGGTTCTGCTTTCGGATGGGATGCTGGCCCAGGGGGTTGGCAGCTGTTGTGGCGATTGCAGCGTTTTCTGAATAGGTCATAGGTACCGAAGCGGATAGAACTGATAGAACCTACTCAGTAGCTCCCAAGTGCTGATCAGCTGCAGACCCAGCTCTACTACATTCAGGATCCACGAGGCTACGTTTGTCGCAAGATGTATAAACGAGCGCCACATGCAGCACTGCCTTCCTTTCCCTAAGCCCTCAGCCCGGCAGTATGCTCTTCTCGCTTCTCTCTGGTTGCTGGCATTGATATACGGTTTAGGGTGGCCGGCACCTCAGTCCGTGCTGAAAAGGGTTATAGGTCCTGATGAGGGAAGATTAGGTACGTCTAACCCGATCATGATGTCGGTAAATCTCCATTGCCCCTGCAAAGGACGCCCCGCGAATTCTTGACCCATTTTCGGTGCCTCGGAAATGCTGGGAGAGAGGGCTCGGGCAAAGCTGAAGAGTCGTCGGACTAAGGTTTGTAGCTTGCAGGCCACATATACTTTAGGGGCTTGAATAGCTAGAATTCGAGAAGAGGGCTTTGGAGCGCAATACAGGAGAATTTTAACAAGGAGCACTAAGGAGGAATGTTGGTAATTATTTCGACTTCTATAGTAGGCTTTAGGGCTTGGGTTTAGGGCCCCCCGCAGCCAGAGCCCAGCCCAAAAGGGAGCTGTTTCGGTTATCTCCAAAAACGGGTTCGACTCACTGGGAGCACAATCAGCTTACCGTCAGCAGAAATCATGGAAATGCCTTCATGTATGAAGCCTTCCGAATCAAGTTTTCAGTTTAACAGCCGTTTAGATTGGAAGTTTGCAACAACAATGAAGACTCTTCTTTAACTCTTCTTCGTATCATCGTATGGCAGAGCTAGAGATGTCAGCCAAGTCCTGGCTGCCACTTAAAGGTGACGAAGGCCTATAAGGACCTCAGAAAGATGAGCTTTTGGTCTGTGGAACTGAGTGGCTGAGCCATTCTACTCAGATTCTACTCTTCAATCTTCCTGGCTCCAGATTCTCACTGGTCCCTATCTTACTTACCTTTGGTTAGTAGGGAATGGAAGAATGGTAGTAGTAGTAGTTATAATTGTACCCCATTGCTCCATTCCCTACTAACCAAAGGTAAGTATCTTAAACCTTTGGGCTTCTGGGTGCCAGGGAACTCTGCAACTCCGGAGCACCCTTGGAAGCCGTAGCAAACCCCTACACCTCTACTTTGATACGCTGTGCCAAGACCCGAAAGCCTCAAGCCTAAAGCTTCCGGCACCAAAAAACCCTACAACCTTAGCCCCAAAAACTGAAAACGGCTACTGGTACTCGTGCGGCTCAATTTCGGGCTCAAGCGAGGAACCCATAAACATCACTAAAAAGAATAAAAACGATCAGCAATTGGTGTATTCCTTGCTGCTTGCTATAGTTATAGTATCGTAAACCTCATGATGAAATCACTAAAGTCGTTATGTTAAACCCTTACTTTAATCCTTATTATAGGACTCTTTAAAGGAATCCCTTTTCAGAGCCTATCCCTTATTCTGGTCCCTAGGCCCTATGCCCAAACCCTCTTATCTCTCTCAAGGTTTGGTTCTCAAGAGGCGGCAGTGCGGCAGAAGCCCCTTGGGCTCGTGGTTTCTGGTTTGAAGTTCAGGATTCATGGATTCAACTTGCTGTGTTCTACAGTTTAAGTAGTGGTAGTAGTAGTCGTCGTCGTCGTCGTCGCAGTCGTAGTCGTAGTCGCAGTCGTAGTCGTCGTCGCAGCAGCAGTAGAAAAAGAAATGCTTGTAGTTTGGGATCAGAGACGGACATGGTGGTGGGGTACTCGGACCCTTCTTTGGAGGCTCCGCTCTCTTAGTACCCCGGCTTCAAAAGTCAGCGGCCTGAGGACGGGCATGGGGCCCGTTGCTTGCGCAGCGGCCTCTGGAGACATCGGAATGATCCTTGGACGACAAGGTGACAAGGGGTCTTGGGAGTTTCTCGGGTCGGGGCAGTGTTGGAGAGCTCGTGGTTTGGTATGGCTTCCCGCCTGCCCAGTAGTAGCAGGCTGGAAGTTGGGCGTGCAGCTCAAGGTTGGCAGTCCGGATGCACGTGACTGGTTGTGAGAAAGGACGAGCTGTCCCAACTCTGTCAAGTTTGTCACCATTTTGGTGCTAATCTGCGGTGAGGTCTGTCGCCGCAGAACCTGCAACATGCGAAGTCACACTATTTGGTGCTCACCAAAGCCATACAGACAATACAGCGGGCCGAGAAACTGGCCCGAGGCCTTCTCTCGACCCTAGGTGGGGGATCGGCTGTGTCAGCTTGAACTGCCCCGCCTGATACAAGCCTTGAAAGGCGGAATTCAGGACTCCGCAGGCTTAACTCATTTTGGGAACGTGAGTTATGTGTCGGATGGCATCCGCAACACCTGGGTTCAATTCCGATTCCAGGTGTACTGACATATTGTTGGATTGCATGTTGAAACGAAAGCTGCATTTTATCAGGCCCACAAACCCCTCTAGTAAGCCTTACATGAAACCTTGTGGAATATTATAACCCCTACATAGAACCCCTATATCAACCATATCGAACCCTTGTATTACCTACATAGAACCCTATATTACCTACATAGATCCCCTGCAGACGGCTTTCGTCGTCTTTTGAAAGCACGCGCCGCTTCCGAGGATTCGCTACTTTGTCGAGGCGGGAGCATCCCTCCACACACGCTGCTTCTCTATGCAGGAATGTGGCTCCGCGCAGAAAGCACGGTTTAGGGTTTAGGGTTACATGCAAAAGAACAGCCTAGGGCCTAGTGGCTGGAGAGACTTTCGAGGTTCTTCGACTCTATGTTTGTGATTTATATCGTCATGGAATGACAGGTCAGTTGAGAATCGACGAAGCTTCTTGTGCTTGGACTGTTCGATTGGAACTGTGGCCCGCTTCGAGTTCTGTTAAGAGTTCTCCAATGTCTTTCAGAGAAGCAAGGTCACGCCTAGTGGCCTAGTAATGCTCTCGGTCTCCCCGACAATGTTGCAGATAATGTCATGTTTGTCTTATGCATCCACCGAGGCGCTGGGTCGCAAATCATAAATGCAATCGTGTAGTGCATGGCTTTATAGGTTGGTGGAGAGGGTACTTGGGGTTGTTGACTAGATTGGGTGGGTGGCCCTTTCAAAGATACCAGTACACAAAAACAACACTTCACAGTGGTTTGTCCTTTCTTTCTGCGTGCCCAGACACAAAGGCTTCCCTGGAGCTTTCCGACTCATCAAAAATTAGCGCAGGTGCGTTTACGGTTTACGGTTGCGGCTGGTGTTCAGTAAGCTTGAGATCTTTGCAAACACTTACGTGTTGTGCGGAGGCGGTTCGATTTTAAGGCTTCCGATGCGGAGGCGAAGCATGCTCAACTGGGCTTTGGATTTGGAATCCAGGAAACGCGAGACGTACTTTGCACCCTGTGGCCAAGAACTTTGAGCGGCCAGGCCGTTTAAAAGGACCCTTAAAGACATAGGCTTCAGGACCGTATGACCTATTCGGTTTTGGTAAGGCTGGTAAGGAGACACGGCAGAAGACTTGAGCTTTGAACTCCTAAACCCCACACGAAACACACCTTTCAACCTTGATCCTATCCCCTTACATCCCACACACCCCTGTATAACCCCTCCACGCCCTCACCTTAAACCCCAACCCGAGGCGACGTGGAGTCCGGCGCCACCCCGCTTCATCTGGCCACCCGCCGTGGCCTCCGCTCCGGCGATGGTTTGAAGGTCTGAGACTGCCATCGGATTCTAGATGAGTCTGAGGGTTTTTGCACTTTTGCCGGGGTTGTTAAAGGGTATTCTAGGGGGTTCATTGGGGGGGCGTTGGGGTTCTATCAGGGTTTTGCAAAGGTTCTATAAGTGTACATGGGTGTACATTTGAATATCAAAAGGTTTTCTTGGGTTCTCAAAGGGGGTCTGTAAGTGCTTTCCATATGTTCTCCATGAGATCTTACAATGTGGTCTTCCTTTGACACCCTACCCTGTCTTACCCTGTCTGGTGCTTAGTAGGAATTGGGGCTTATAGTAGTCCCTATATAATCCCCAATAGCAGATCCCCATAATCCATTCCCCCATTCCCTACTAAGCACCAGGGAGTCTTTCTTCGGGAGATGATGATGTAACTTACTGCACCTGGACCTTCGAACCAGAAATGTCGTCGTAGCGGCCGCCTGTCGTTCTGACAGCAACAGAAGCCAAGCCAAACAAATCGATTACCCCAAAGAAGAAAGATACTATAATTCTCTGTATAGGTAAAAGAACTGGTACTCGAGTAGATATGCTTCCAGGGACAGTTTTATCCCATACATACAACCAATGAAGTTTTTTGAAACCCAAGGCTACTGGACAGGTGGGCATAGAGTACAGGCCAGAGAATTCAACAACAGTATTGCTCAACCCTAAACATGTCTTAACCCCCTGGGCAATATCAGTATAACTTACTGCACCTGGACCCTGACACATCGATCTTTATGTGCCGCAGTTGAGTTATACTCGTTCTGCTGACAGCCTAAACCACGAACCCGAAAGCGTACACCATAAACGCTACTCAGTGCCTGCATTGTGCGAGTGTGCGTGTCGAAACCATACTAAGCTCGACTCTGCAGGAGCTCCTACAGCTCCGAGCTGATCCCAACGCCGCCTTCGGCCAGACTCGGACACCGCTGTGCCTTGCCCCACAGATCCCAATACCCCCTTAATGTAGGCATCGTACCTCAAACGAAAAGAACTCATGAGTAGTGGGCTCTCTACGGTTTTTGGCTTTTACCATTTCGAGGCTTTAGGGTCCGCGTTGTAGGTATTTCTTTGGGCTCCATGAAGGCCTTCGGCCCAGCTTAAAGGTCTGCCTTGCAGTGCTTCGAAGCTTAGCCTACGAACCTGAACGCCGTGACATTCCAGTGTCATAAACGAGCCCTGGAGCCACACCCAACAAAAATGATTTCGGAACTGGGAGAGTCTATGGACAATCTAGTTTGAGGGGTTTGTGAAATTGTGTTCGGCACTGGTGCCAGCTGTCTCATGGGAAGATCATCAACGAATCTATCGCTACTGAAGCCTGCATGCCTAGCCAAAATCGAGCGCTGAAGCCCTGCATTAGCCCTGCATTACCAAGCCTATTTGTGCTGCAACTGGGCCGAAACCTTCTGCGAAGCTGCGAACCCACTACCGATTTCAGTCGACGAGCCTGAATTTGCAATCTCATGCACCACTTTGGCTGTCTGAGGACTTACATCTCCAGCGCGGAAGGGGTGGATCTGCTTATCCAACATCGTGCCGATGCCAGTCGACGATAGAAGTCGGGAGAGGTTTTGCTATGGCTCGACTTGGAAGATCGCATAAAGCATTTTCAATTTGCACCTTCGCACATGGTCCCAAAAACTCTCCTGGTAAGTGCTAGAGTCTCGGGCCGTTCCGGTTCTTGCCACTTCGCTGTTCTTTGCTTTAGGTTGATGTTCCTGCCATGGCAATATAGGGGCCTCAATAATTGGCTATACTATTTTGGGGGGTTCCTTAATATAATTACAGTATACTGGGCCCCAAAACCCTATTTAAATTGTTAAGGCCCCTATGGTACATCTCCGTCCTGCTGCTGCTATACACCGACAGGGTTGTCTCCCGCAGCTAGAAGAGTTGCATGTGGGGAGACTCTAAACGATCGACCCAAAGACCTGGCTGCTACCTAGGACCGTGTTTTTTGTATGCTAATCAGAACCCTAAGCTTTTCCTACATATACACTTACTACTATACTCCACTACCCTTAACAAACCCTAAACCTTATACTCCAAGTCAGGTGAACATGCGTGTGGCCCCGCTTTGGATTTCGCCCTTGACTTCCGCCGCCTGCTTCGGAGCCCCCGTGGAGGCTTTGGCGAAGCTGGTGGAGGCAGGGCATTTGTTCATGTAGTGGCCTTACTGCTTAGAACAGGGTTTTGGGTGTTCCTCATTATAATTATATTGTATAATATACCCCAATTATTAAGGCCCCTATGTTAGGGCTGTTAGGGGTGTAGGACGCGGTTTCATGGGTGGAGGGGTCAGTGTGTTCTCTGGTTTAAAGTGGGAAGTAAGGGATTCAGGGTTGAACGCGGTTTCGGATTTCGGTTTTCGAGGGTTATCATGTCGGGGGCTGTTAGGGTTTTGGGGTTTACCTCTTCTTAAGCACATGCGGCGACCCTAAAATTGCTACCGCATTTAAGGTTAAAGATTGGGATTAGTGTTGTGACTGCACACATACAAGCTTGAGTTGCTAACATTCACTCGGCGTATCGGGCACTGAACCGTCCACCCTCAAGACAGGGCCGGAGGCATGCAGAGCTATCGGAAAGCCGGTGGCATCGTACATCATTCAACGTCATCGGGTTCCGAGTGTTCTTACGGCGCGGCCAGTTGTAAGCTATGTCCCTCGCAGGGCTTGATAGAATCCAGAATCCTGTACCCTGAGAGGAGGCCCTTTGTGACCCTGAACCCTAGAATACCCTAATGTACACCCGAGAGAAATACGCAAAAGGGCCCTTAGAGGATGCCCTATACACCCTTTTGAGGGACCCTTACGGAAATCCTTTAGAGGAACCCTTATAGGAATCCTGTGCCGCTATAGGATTTTTTCAGGCGCAGGCCGACGTGAACCTTTGCAACGGGGGCGCCGGCCTTCCCGTCTTGGCGGGCATCGCAATGTCCAGGAGCTCCAGTTGGGCCTTTCTGTGCGTGTGGTATACATATGAATCTAATATCGGGTTTTGCAGGGAGTTTGTACGGATTTTGCAAGCTGTAGGGTTTTGCAGGAGCTCAACAATGCTTCTATGTCGGCGCTTTAAGCAGAAGGAGGTTTGGAGTATCTTGTAGTAGAAACACAGAAGTATGAAGCGACTGTAATCTATAAAGGGCTATTACCAGTAAGTATTTCGATGGGCTGCTGCTTGATGCAATGTTACAGGGACGCAGATGAGATTTATGCGGTGTTTCAGGGGGATTTCTGCTACTAGTACTAGTACTAACTACTGCTACTACTACTACAACTACAACTACAACAACTACTACTACTACTACTACTACTACTACTACTACTACTACTACAACTACTACTACAACTACTACAACTACTACTACTACTACAACTACTACTACAACTACTACAACTACTACTACTACTACTACTGCTACTACTACTTACTACTACTCCTCCTACTCCTACTCCTACTCCTACTCCTACCCCTCCTACTACTACTACTACTCCTGCTCCTGCTCCTGCTCCTACTGCCACTCGCTCCGACTCCCACTCCCGCTCCCACTCCTGCTCCTGCTGCCGCCGCCGCGCCGCCACCACCACCACCACCACCGTCACCGTACCATACCACCACCACTGCCAACACTATCAGTGACTATCACCACAACCAGCAATGCCACGGCTACCAGCAACAGCAGCTGCTGCTAGCTTTCGCGTCTTTCGCGTAACCATGAATCTTACGTACTTGTATTGGAGTTCTTGTTAGTCCAGTTTTTAATTTGATGCGCCTATTTGATGGCCTATTCACAAGGTGTTCAGGAACCTGATTTGCAGCACTGTTCTCATCGCAACGCTTTGCATCCTCACGGTGCGACTATGAGCGAGGAGCCTGGTTTTAACGAAGCCCTGCAACAGGATATGTCCGCATGCAGTAGACACAGCTGAGCTCCTGGTGAAGGCCATGGTGTTCTTGGTTCTGTGCGGATTTTAGTCATTTCTATGGGGTTCAGAAGGCTCGCTCACGTCTACCCACCGATACATTCCGAGATGCAGTGATACTAAGCTCCTAAACTTAAGCCCGCAGGAGTCTAGTTCAGCGGTCTCTTGATGCGATGTCCTTGATAAAACTAATGACCTGCAAGATTCTGCAACATCTACAAGCGTCTAGGGTTCACGGCTTCTGCGGGACAGTTCTGGGCAAATCCTGGCCCAGTCTGCAGCCGTCTACGCACGAGGGAATCGCAATTTACCATCGAACTCACAGAAGCACTAGCCGAGAACAACAGTTGGCATCTCCTGCTTTGCATTTGTTACATCCTGGAATGGTTCGGCTCTTTCGCTATTTACATGCATGGCACACGCCTTGAACAGAAAAAATGCGTCGGCTATCCGGATCCGTTCTGACTACTATAAGCAAAGAATTCGTCGCCCGATTGGCGTGGACAGCTGTCAGGACTTGTAGAAATGCTGTGAACGTAGGGTGAAATCCAGATCTACGATCTTGCATCATGATGAGTAGGTGAAGGGGCTCGATTTGTTCAGTACTTGCTTTCGGTAGGATGTAGGCTTTAGGAGTTGTTCAGTCAGTCCTGAAAAAGTCCTAAACAATTCCCTTAAATACAAGAGCCGTTGAGAAAGCCTAAACCCCTCAGAAGCGCCATGTTCGTTTAGAGGGCCATTGCCTTTCAAATCCCAAAAATCTTCGGCTCTTCTTCAGACCCTAATCCCCTTAAGCCCTAGGCCCGTGCGGACGTGGATCTTCGATTTCAACCGGGCGGACCCTTTCGGGCCGCCCTGAGGAATTCGAAGGTTGTGTGTCTTGAGGGGAAAGTTAGGGTTTAGGGCTTAGGGGTTCTTAAACGTGTTGCTGTAGCCTTAGGGCACCTCGGCTGCATGTTCGAGTACGCTCCGAAGTTACATGGCACGCAGGAAGGGTGGGCTTGGATACATATGCACCTACATCCATCCACCGTGCATCCCTCCATGCATGCATGATTATACATACACACACAGACATAACGGACCAATGCACACATATTGTATGTAATCATGCCCCAATACATGAAAAAAACACTGCCATAATGCGCACATAGCTCTACGCGTCTGTATAGATTTCCAGGTTCAGATATGAGGTAACACGCGCTGCGCACTGTCTACTCCAAGTGTAGCGATGGACATGCGGGGCCCAAGTCTTTCCCGCTGCTCTCTTTACTGCATGCCAAGACATAGGACATAGGCTTCGCAAGAGCAGTCTTCGCTTGTGCACACATTCCAGGCCAGCTTGATGAATCAGCAGCCTGTTAAACACATTGCAAACCTGGGTGGCAGCACGAGAATCCTGGTCATGGGTTCAGATTACCGACGGCTCAGATTACGTATGGAACATATGGGTCAGATTACTGGACCTTTATTTGCCAAGTTGCCAGCCTTGGATTCAACAAGCTGCAGTCGATTGCTTCAGTTCCTGGCTTCGTCTCGGTTTTGAGGAGTTTCAGCCTCTGTCCCTCCACAGCAGCTTTGCATTTGGTGTCGTCCCAACTACGTGCCCCCTTCCACTGAGATTTCCTGAGCATGGAGCTCCACCGCCCTGTGTTGCAAGTTTCGCATCCCGAGGCATAGGACGGATTAGAGTTTAGGGTTATAGGGCACAACGGATTATGGGGTGTAGGGTTTTCTCAGGCAGCATACTTGCCGAGACAACGAGTTCGGCCCCAAGGGAAGCTGCAGCAACCGAACCACAGAGACCGACACACACACACACACGCACACACAGGTAAATCAGATCGTCACACGCACACGCTGAAGGAACTGAATAAGTAAATATAACGTGGAGTAGAAGAGCATAGGTATACATGCACACACATAAACATGTATGTCCCTTCAGGAATCCTTACAGAAGACCTCATAGTAGATATAGACAACCCTAGCGTGGCTGATATAGGGGCCTTAATAATTGCCTATTCTATTTTGTGGTTCCTTTTCTTGAGTATAGTGTAGTATACCCCACAACCCTATTCTAATTATTAAGGCCCCTATATTACCACCCTAAACCCTAAACCCTCAACCCTCAGCTTCGTCCGATGCAGCCGAGGCCCTGGAGTTGATCAGCCGCGGCTATGCCAAGATGACCACACGGAAGGCCTAAACCCTCTATGGTTTAGGGGTCTGGGAGTTTAGGGTTTAGGGTGTAAACTTACACGGAAGGCATACCGGGGCTACAAGGCTTTAGGGGTCTAGGAGTTTAGGGTTTCGGGTAGGGAATTACACGGAAGGCATGCTATGGCTACAATGGTTTAGGGGTCTAGGAGTTTGGGGTGTAGCAATTAAGGGTTTAGGGTTTAAATTTAAGGGGTAGGGTTTATAAGGCTTTAAGGTTTTTTTAGGGTTACGGCATTTAGGGTACCATACGTTACAGAGATGCCTCATAGGGTTTTCGTATATGCTGGGATCTAGCTATAAGGCATTATACACGACTCCCAGGTCTTACATAGGGTTTAATCACAGGGTTGATAAGGGGCCTCTGCGGAGGGGATGCACTTTGGTTGAGGCCCAATCAAGCCAAATGAAAACAAATGGGGAAACCCATTAGGCCCCATTGGGCCTCCATTGCGCCGCAACACGACATTCGGCAATGTGCAACCCACCCTTATCAACCCTGTGCTTCAATCTTTGTCGTGTTTTCTTGTAAGGTTTATGGATCCATGTTGTAGGGAGCTATGGAGCATTCCTCTGCCTAGAGCGCGATGCAAGGCAAACGATGCAAGGCAGGTTCATGACGGTTAATATAGGGGTTTCGAGTGGAAAGTTGGCCCTGGGGCCTTGAAATTTAGGGTTTAGGGTATCGGTGCCTATGATAGACCATATATATATATAAGGCTAGGTTCAGAATACGTGGCAGGGTACATTCTATAGGTATGGATAGAAAGCTGTGACATATTTCAAGCCAAAGCCTGGAAAGCAGCTTCCCTGCCCGCTTATTGTACATTCATTATATGTACTTCTAGCTCAATCATGATGTTCTTCCTGAAGACACCGATCCTTCAAGGAGCATGTCTTGAAGAAGCCCTAAGATCCAGCCTTGTCGTGCGTTCTCTTGCGGAAAGGAGATCCCCTTTGCCCTGAAGTGGTTCAGCGAGGCTCCTGGCTGTTGCCCTGGAAACTTCACGGCGAGGGCTGCTTTGGCGTTCCAGGGTCTTAAGTATCGTGAGCCTTGGTGCTTTTTCCTTGCGAGTTGGGCTTTGAGGCCGAGGATAACAGACTTTCGGGACTTTGTGCGGCTTTTCAGCGATCTCGGCTTCTGAACGATTAAATTCGAGCGACCTGCTTTCGCGTTCCATCTTGGGTGGGCTTCCCATGCCAGCCCTTTAGCACGGGAGGGCTTAGAACAGAGTCGCATGCGGTGGCTCAGTTTAGGACCACCGAGGCAGGAAAATCACATGCTTCGACTGCCAGACAGCCAGTCGCATGGCATCTTTATGATATGGCACATTGCAGCCAACTCCCACACTTTGTGTCTCACGGACACGCATGTTTGGCATGGTATGCACTTTACTTTACGAAGGAACCATCTTCAGTATTGCTTGAAGCGCGTGGCTCTGCCGAAGTTGGTTGAAACTCACAGCTCATACCTTTCACCAAGTTTCTATCATGACTAAATACTCAACCACAGGGTCCCAGGGTCGCTCACCTTCTTCTGTGAGTGGAGGGGCATGTGCGGATGAGGGTACATCCTACAACGGTGCCTTTGTTGAAAATCCCACAATGCCCATCTGCGTGGCTGTTCCAATTAAACTGAACCGCGGATACCGAGCATCCTTGTAGTTTGAGTTTTGTGAGCTTCACACTTCAAAGTGGGCGGCAGCAATATGCAGCCTCAACCAGGAGCCCTGCCGTAAACTCGCACTCAAACGGAAACATGTCACAACCTGTGCCAGGTGACCTCCGGCTCCACAGCACTGGGGGTTGCCTGCTTCTGCGGCAACGAGGACCCTGTGAGCATGGTACCGGAAGCTTTTTGAGACCCCAGCTATGCTATAGAACCAATACTGATACCAATACCAATACCAATACTAATACTAATACAATGCTATACCATACTATATTACTATAATGTAATATAATATAGTATAACCGAGAGGACATGGTGGAGTTTCTCCTCTTGGCCGGTGCCGACCCGGACAGCCGCAACAACCGAGGGCACACACCATTGCGCCTGACCTGCCATTCACGGTCCTTTGGAGTGAGCTTGAGTTGGTTCCGACTCGGTGTTGTTCGAGCTTCGGATACTGAGCCTATAGAACCCTAAACAGCCCGATCCTTGGTCTAAAGCCCCAAATCGGTGCCACCAAATCCCAAGAAACCCGGGTTGGAACCACTTTCTGGAAGATATGGTGATGGACTGAGTGTTTATTCTTGTGATCCAGAGACGATAAAGATCGAAGGCTCCAGTAGCTGAGTAAATGAACTGTAAACTCTGAACCTGTCGTCTCCTTTCACCTAAAGATTCACTTGATGAAGTGGTCGACGAAGGGTATATGCAGCGATACCCAGTTTTTGGTTGCAGTAAGGTCAGTCCAGAAGCTCCAAGAGGTTTTTGCTGACACGACGAGACGCGTAGACGGTACCTATATCAAATCTCTTCGCCCCGGGCCGGGTTAAGTTGCCGCACATATCCCCCAATAAAACATCACAGCGGTGCCTTGTTTCCTGTGACTTCCGGGTCCACAGTCGGTCCGAGGCAACGACTTGGTGGCAAGTAGGGACTGGTGAGGTAGTCGTATTTCTGGTTGCGATGATCTTTCGCGGTTTCGGTGTAGGAGCACTACCCCGCACCGTGCGAAATACTGAAGTACCTACTGTCTCCGTCGAACCATGTGGAGCAGCGCTTTACAATTACAAGCCAGACTAGTGACTAGTTCAATGTCAAATGGTGGTTGTTGTCACAAGTACTTAAGCTGTAGCTGACGTCAGTGTTCCTCTGTGACTAACTACCCTGAGAACCCTGATGTTGCAGTTGCCAGCATCATCACCTCTATCAGCACCATTCCAAAGGCACCTTGCACGACACGCACACACCCGGCGAGTATTGGAGGACGGCTTTCCTTTCAGGGCGAGCTTGCTGGGGTTTGGATAGACTTTGAGTTTTCCGAGCGTTGCTTTTCCCAACCCCAGCCCCTATCTGATACCGCTGCAAACACCAGGGGCACGACCTCCACGAATCTAGGCTGCGACACAGTCAAATCTGTGCAGATGGAGTCGAAATTCTGAAGAAGGACCATCGTCGAGTCTGGAAGCATCTCTTGCACAACGTAGGCGCCACAACGACCAATGCCGAATGCCGACTTCAAAGCACCTGTGGAGGCGCTGCGATCACACAAAGACCGGAAAACTTTGTTGGGATGAGCTTGTGTTAAGAGCGATTTCGAGCGGCTCGCAACAAAGAGATGCCGTGGATGCGGCAAAAGGAGTTTGCAGAGATGAGCACAGCACAGGCAGAAAGCGGCAGAGCAACATTGCGCCAATTGCGCCAGCCCAATTTCCGGGTTGACGAGGCTGACCCGGCTCTTGGACAGCGCATGCCAGAGCTTTTCCAGATGGTGAAGCCCGAGCCCCTACACCCTACAGCCGGCAGTTTTGCTTGTTTTTGACTTTGCGAAATGCTTCAGGTAGCACGAAATTCTGCTTGCCATCGTATGAGTTTCGTGTCGGCCTCGTTGGTAGGGATGGTTGGGTTCGCAATGGCTTCGGAATCTCAGGCAAGGAGCCGGTTTCTTCAGCTGTCCCGCACTGCGCCGTTCTTCTCGATTGTGGCAAAGTTCCCCGCAAAACCCTGCCCACCGGCCGAAGCGGCTTCGAATGCTAGACACAACAAGTCCGGCACCCATACCCCAAAGATGCCTCGAGGACTTCGTGGGTGCCTCTGTGACGCTTCAGCCCACTTTGTCCAAGAAGACGGCAAAGCTGAAGCAGCGCCACGAGGGATGGGCCGGAGGCACATTCTGGCAAACTCAGGTTGCAAGCATTTAGAAAGGTTGCGTAGGGAATGCTGACGAGTAGGGAATCTCCCTCTACATTGCTTCAGAAAATGAAAAGCCTGTGAGGCCCTGGCAACTCCAATCCCCAGACATGAAGGGCTTATAAGAGTACTGTAAGGGTCCCCTTAAACGGTTTTGGGTTTGGGGTTCGAGCGCTTTTCCTGCAAGCAGTGTGGTACACGCTATGGCTATGGGGTTCTAAAACGCCGGGAGGTTTTTCGTCCCGCTGCGACTCTGTGCAGAGCTTGAGCTTGAGCTCATCCAGATCCATGGTGTAAATTCCAGAGCGTGGGCCATTTTTTGGCTTCGAAAAAACCTTGAATCGTGGCAGTACCTGCGGAAAGCACATTGTGGCTGGTCGTGTTTGGGTTTGATCTCCTGGGGTGGTCTCCTCGTGGTCTCTTTGTGGTGGTGGTCGCCACGGTCGTCGTGATTTGGGGCTTGGAGCTTTGTGTTTGGGGGTTGCAGGTGGAGGGCTTATGGGGTTGTTCTAAAGCTTGTTTTGAAGGGGGGATCCTGAGGAATACTGCTCATCAGAGACCTCGTATTTGGATGCTCATATTACGGACCCCATTCCAGGGTGTCTGTTTTAGGATCCCGTTTTTTCTGAAACTCCTATATGAGGCCGATGTGTTTGCCTTCCTTCTTCATTTGGGGTTGCCGTGGGTAGTTGTAGCATTGGGTCGTTCCCCAACAATAGCTTGTCCGGACGAGGGGCCAAAGCAGCAGTGGAAAGCGGTCCGGTAAAATCTGCTGCCAGAAATTAGAAAAGCCACAGGCATCGCAAACAGTAAGAGACAGTAAGAGTGTGCACGCCCATCAAGCCGTGTTTTGAACATCATCTTGGGCAGGCAGAAGACACGAAGAGCAGCCGTTCCCAGAAGTACCTCTCTTCAGTGACCTTCGGTTTCGAGAACGATAAGGGCCGAATCATTAACTCCTCGAAACAGCAGGCACCGAGCGTATTCTCCTGGCTGCACCCAAGAAGACTTGTCCGTTACGCCTTCGGACATTCATTTAGACGTCCCTCGAGCCGCACAAATCCGGGTCCTTCAACCCTAAGCCCGGCCTAAGCCCTCAAAGTCTAAGGCTCAAGCCACTTCAAATCCCAGAGACACGAATCCAAAGCTTGGAGAGCTATCTGCACGACAGGAGATGAGCCCTTGCCGTTGGCTATGTCCGGGGTGCACTGGGTTGGCGTCATTGATGACGATGACGACTTCGAACACATGGACTCATCCGTTGTGAGTTTGGGTTTGGGCTGTCGGCTTGTCTGTTTTGGTCTAGCTGGTCTAGCTAGCGGATCGGTATCGGCCAACAGGGTGTGCTTCAGTGGCTTGTGTTTCTCTAGCAAGGAAGCCATAGTATCTCACAAGTATCTCCTAAACTATGATTCATACAGAAAGACAGACAGACCTACACAACATGTATCTGTATCTGCCTACACACACCTACATACCTGCTGACCTACCTACCTACCTACCCGCAGAGACAGTCAGACAGACAGAGAGACACAATAGTTCAATAGAGACGACAGACGGACAGACAAACAGCCAGCCAGCCAGGCAGACAGACAGACAGACATATATATATATATACATACCTAAACTATACACATACGTATGCGTGTAAGCATAGAAATACTGAATACATGAACGTAATTGTGTAAGCATCAATCATTTCCCTTTAGATTTACGTAACTGTTAATATTTACATATATATATATACTTGTTCATTTGTCCCTTTATGCCCTCTCAAATTGGGTTCTTGAGAGCTGAAAGCTTTGGTCTGTCACGGCTCGCCTGAGCTGGAGCAGGGTCATCGGGTATATATAGTATAGACGAGTAAGATTGTGGGATTACTCACCAGAGCCCCCAAGCATGACCAGGAAACTGGACCTAAATGTGCTGAGTCTTGGCAGTCGAGTAGGATAACCTCAACCTCTTTTGTAATGCAAACCCTGAAACAATCCAAGAAAGTTAAACTCTAGTTCCTCTAGGAATCTGGACAAGCAGGGTGCGCCCTGCATGCTGCAAGGACGATGAGATCCTGACAGACTTCGTATGAGAGTGGGTTTCAACGGCCCGACGGGTGAACATGGCTTCCTGCCAACAGCAATGCCCAATGTCTACCTGGGATCAGACACGCAATACAAATATGGACCGGTGGCGATATTTTCCCAAGTTGTATAAGGAATCGCTTCATACCCCCCAAGAGCCCCCAAAGGCCGGAGAGGCACAATTCGTTAGGCCCCTGTGGGGTAACTCCTGGGTGGACTCCGGGGTCAGCAAAAGGCATGGAAGGTGCAGCAGCTGCGGACTTGGCCTCTGCAGACATCAGGAAGCTCCTCCGCGAGAAACCTCAAGATTTGAAAGGCCTTGGCCCTTGCCCTTGCCAACATGAACAAACACAGGTTGAAAAGCTGCCACGGCAGAGACTACTGCTGCCAGCGAGAACCGCTACCACTACTGAACCTGCTAAAACTGCTAAACCTATACTACTACGGCGACTACCTACTATTGGACCACTGCCACTGCCACTACCACTACTACTACCACTACCACTACTGCTGCTGCTGCCGCTACTACTACTGCCTAACTACTACTACCACTACGACGACTACTACTACTACTACTACGACTACTACTTCTACGACTACTACTACTACTACTACTGCGACTACTACTACTACTACTACTCCGGCTGCTGCAACTACTATTATTGCTCAGATTGCTCCTGCTCCTGCTGCCTCTCCTGCTCCCGCTGCTGCTCCTTCGGCTCTACTACTACTACTAGCCACCTTCCCCCCCCCTACCAACCACCTGGCGCCTCAACCCATCGCCATCGTCATCATCAACGAAAATTATATCTGCAGAAGATGCAGGGGCTCAGGCCCCCTATCTGTGACAGCTGCAGAAGTTGCCGATGCTCACTTGCCTTAACTGTCACAGATGCAGGGGCNCAGATGCAGGGGCTGAGGCTCCGTATCTGTGACAGCTGCATAAGTTCCCGAGGCTCATTTGCGTCAACTGTCACAACCGGTGAAGTTGCAGAGGCTCAAGCCCCAAAACTGCGACAGCAGCTGGAGTTGCGGATTCGACGGGGAAGAAACTGCCAAACCACAGGTGGTCGGATAGTACGAAAACACTGTAAATACCGTGGAACACGCAGGTGCTGCCAAGAAGGTTTAAACACTCCCAANGGGGGCGCCTACTATTACTACTACTACTGCGACTACTACGACTACTCCTACTTTACTACTGCCATCACTACCACTACTATCACTGCGACCACTACTACTACTACTACTACTACTACTACTACTAGTACGACTACCACCACCTACTACTAACTACTACCACTACCACTACCACTACCACTACTACTACTACTACTACGACTACTGCTACTACTACTACTACTCCTGCTACTACTACTGCTGCTACTACTACTACCACGACAGTACTGCTACCGACGATGGTTTGGTCATCATGAAAATTTGCAGCTTTCGCGCTGATGACTCAGTGTTTGGAAGTTGATTTCCTGCAGCTGCTCACGTCTGACTGTCGCAAATTATCAAATCGGTGCACAGGCGGCAAATTAGTTCTCAAGGGTTCTCTCACGCAACAGGGCCTGGGCGGCGGAGCCGACAATCCAAGAACTATTAGTGGGTCAATGTAGCCATGAAACTCAATATTAGTTCGAACCTTTTCGTGGCCACGACGCAGGCGGCATAACTTCATATATTCTTGCTGGTGACACTGCCAGTATTGCAAAGACTACTGCTGCCATAAACTGCGCCTCGCATTGCGCAGTCCCATCTTGCGTCTGACCCTTAGCACGACTGTAGATTCTGCTGCCACAGCAGAGTAGCCTCCAAAACCCGCAGCCCTCCCTTTGCCTGAAGCCCTCTATTGTACGACTAGTGAAGCTTCGTTCGACGACTGATTCAGGGTCAAATCGTTTGCGTTGGGTCTTCTTCGAGGATTAGGTTTCCCGGGTGTCTAGCCTCAGGCCTTCCCTTCTCGATTAATGGTGCAGGCTTTGTAATTGGCCTCCACGGCTTACCAGGAACTGCCCTCGCGTTGTGAGAGAGCTCAATGAATCTTGCAAGATTTTGGACAACAGCGGCACCGCGTTGAAGATTCGTTGGTGCATCTGTTGTTCAGATCTTGGGCTTCTTTGGGTGGCGCCTCCGCTCCGATTCCATAAGTTTGTTGCGGCCATTTGGGCCCCGATCATCACTGCTCATGTTGACATAAAGATTAAGAAACGTGCACTGTCTTCAACGGTGCTATTCCAGGATCTGCTGGCCTTCGCCGTGGGTTCGGGTTGCTGCAACTTGTTCTGACGAAACTGCTTAGGTGCTGCGGCCGGTCATATCTGCATCAGTGATATACTTTCGCTGAAAGCATACATTATGCACTACTGTTCCAGCTGTTCCTGCGAAGACCCTTCAGAGCCACTGACTGTCGTGTGTAGCATGCTGAAGGTTGCCATTCCCGTGCGAATTTCGGTCTAGCTCTTTGTATAAACGCTACCCAACGGGTTCAGCGACCAGAGGTACCTTATTTCTGGATCCTGGGCGCAAGGAGCCTACCAGTGGTGAATATTCAGACGTCCGTTCTTTTCCGAGACTTTGGCCCCAGTTACGGTGTCTTGATGGAAGCTGCTGGGGACTACTCTGGGTGGAGCTTAGCAAATCGAAGGCTTAATTACCAACATCAGAGCCCTGGATCAGGACCCCCTCCGTTAACCTTTGGGGCTTAAGCCCCCTTGAGTGGTCGACATCTACGCGATGCACAGCAGCGTTTCAGACCCACCTTGAGCAAACGATAAAGCGGAAGCGCGTGGCACCACCATGGGCCGAACACCTGACAAGGACCAGGACTCTCAGGGCCCTTCCGCGCGGGAAGTACCTGAGGTTCCCGCTTTTAGATTCCAGACACACCGCAGCTTTGGGTGTACGTAGGGTTTTAAGCAAGGTCATAGCATATGTAACTTCTACAGTTTCCATCAACCGAAACGAACTCTATACGAAGCCCACAGGCTTGTACGTTTAAGGATGCATTCAAAGGCGCTGCATTCAGTTGTAGAGTTTCCCGACTCTGATATTTCGATGCAGACCCGCACATATTCAGCTCGTCGGAGTTTCGGGTTTAGGGATGTTTCGGGTCTAGGGTTTTAGAGGTAGGGATGTTTAAGGTGAAGCCACGGCTCAACTCACGGAGCCCTGCACACCCCATCAAAAAACACTGGCACTGGTCGTTTCCCCAAGTAGAACCCGACCTCCCCTAAACCGCTTTAGAAGCTTGTCGAAAGGTTCTCAATTCTCAGCATATGAGGCTCGCAACTCGCTCAGAATCGCAGTAGTCATCGTGGTCGTCGCAGAAGTGGCAGTGGTGCTCAGTGACATCGGTAACATAGGGACCGAAACGATTTGAACTGGGTATGGCGTAGAAGTTAAACGAACAACCATATTAAAGAGGCCTAAGGGATGATGATGGTAATAAGTCAGGGTTCTATGCTGCAGTTTTTGTTGTTGTTGCTGGCGGTGTGGGGTCGATCGGTGCCGCAACGAGAGTTTCGTATGTTTCGTTCTTTCGCTGAACTTTCGCTCTGCCCAAAACCCATGGCTACTTCCACGTTGCTTGGGGATTTTGTTCGGCTTGTAGGAGCTGTTTCTGGGTACACTATGCGCTAGGTTCCTGAGTTCCCGAGCTCTTGGTCTTAGGCGCACCACTTGCATATATAATGAATCATGACTGATCTGCTACTAGATCGGGGTCTACACTAGATTCTTCACGGCTGTTTGGTTTAGACTGAATCTATATCGGCAGACTCGGCAGCAAAGATCTTCTGTCCTGGCGCTTCGGTGTGTGTGTGTGTGTGTGTTGACGATCTTGCGTAGAATTCTGTGTCCGCACAAGATGCCTGATATATGGGCCTGAATCATCACCCATACTGTTCCCAAGGGCTCCTGATTATCGGGAGGCAGAAAATTATACTACGTTATGCCCCAAACCCCCATTGAAACTATCAAGGCCCCTCTTGCCAAAACTAGCCCTGGCACCAAGTTTCGTGGACACAGATGTGTTCTTTATTAACCGTGACCGTCTGCTCCAATCTCTTGAGGGCCCATGTTGGGGTTTGCCGTGTAGGGCCGTTTATAAGGTTAAGGGCTTTGAAAATCGTAAAGGAGAGCTTTTCCTGCTGTATTCCTCGTGTGAGCCTGCTTAGTCTAGTTGATAGCCAGCTGAAGCATTCAACCCCGCATGCTGACCGGAAAGATATCACCTCCGAGCCCTTTGCTTTCTTTAGACAAATTACCGGCCCAATTTCTTGGAAGCTCATCGAACTTCCTAAGCAGGTTGTGAATAGGGTAAAAATGGGAGGTTGCCGATTCGGCTACTTAGCTTATCCACCGCGGATGTAGCTGTCGTGCTGAGTCGTCTGATCCTTGTACCAGGGTCTCAGGCGTCAGTCTTGGGCAGGTAAAGTGGACTCACAATGTTTTGTGAAACCTACTTAATTGCTGAGTCTTGGGTCATTTGAGTGTGTTGTTAAAACAGGCGTGCCTTCTGTCCGACTGGTCGTGATCTCAAGCAGGCCACAGCAGGAAGCCGTCACAGAAGACCTAGATTTCGATGCGTCGAAAGCTACTGCACTATCTCCAAGAGCTCCTAGGAAGCCAGATTCGGGATGCTTCGTCGCACGATGCCTTTGATGCTAGACGGGTCTTCTGAGACTCACTGGTCATAGGGGCTGTATGAAGTTTGCATAAGGATTCGCGGCATGTGGGCCACTCATTCTTGGGACTCCTAGCTCAAGTTCGGCAATAGGGTTTAGGGTTTAGACCCTAAACCCTAAACCCTAAACCCCCTCTCTGTGGATCCTCGAGCTGAGCAACGGCCCTTTTTTGTACAGCAAACCTGGGACTTGGAGACGAACTCAAGGATCCGACGTTTACCGACCAAAA
The DNA here is from genome assembly GCA_003297005.1 of Symbiodinium sp. clade A Y106. Taxonomy (NCBI): domain Eukaryota; class Dinophyceae; order Suessiales; family Symbiodiniaceae; genus Symbiodinium; species Symbiodinium sp. clade A. The sequence continues at coordinate 26,160 of BGNK01002537.1, read as the reverse complement.
GGGGCGCGGCGCAAAGTCCCTTCACCTGGGAAGTGTGCAGGATACTTGGAGGATCATGGGACTTAGTAAGTAAGGTTATAAGTACCTTAATTGGGGTTATAAGTAGTTATAAGTACAGTTACCATAATTATAACCCTAGTTACTAAGTCCCATGACCCTTTNGAGGATCATGGGACTTAGTAAGTAAGGTTATAAGTACCTTAATTGGGGTTATAAGTAGTTATAAGTACAGTTACCATAATTATAACCCTAGTTACTAAGTCCCATGACCCTTTAAGTAGACTCGGCAGGCCGGTATGTCCGAGAGATCAGCACTGCTTTTCAGCCTCCGCATGCGTCAAACCCCAAAGCCGTAAGCCCTCAACCCTAAATCCTTAACCACAACACCCTTAACCCTAAAACTTCGGTTTGTCCATCATGAAAGCTTTTCGTGGAGACGCCTTTGGGGCTCAAAGTGCTCAGATCAACTGTTTCTTCCACATGCATTGGACCCGAAACTCTCGACCCAATGCTCTAGACTAAACCCAAGTCCACAATCCCAGTTTTGCTCTTTGACCCAGTAGCCAATGCTAGAATCCTCAACCCCAACTCTTCTTCTTAGAAGTTTGAGTTCGATGCGTTCCGACGCATCTCCGACCATTTCTTTCACAGAGGCCTGGCCTTGGATAGTGAGCGCTTAGGGTGGGATTCAGGGTCAGAGCTTTTCGGGGCTTGGGCTTTGAATGGGGCTTTCAGGGGTAGGGAACGAACAACGGGGCAATAGCCTCAAAATCAGGATGTGCAAACGCAGTGCTAGTTGATGGTGAAAACAATAAAGTAGTCCACGATTTTGGGACAGCAGTGGTAAGAGTTGTCAATCTGCATCGGGGCGATCTGCAAAACAAGTTCCTCTTGCGGGGACATGCAAAAGGAAGCAATAACAAAGACTGGCTACTGCAGATATCCCAGGCCCTGAGCCCCTTAACCCTGCTATCCTAAACCCTCATACACCCAAAGTGGCTCTAACTAAATCCGACTAGCCAAGCCTATAGCCCGAACCCTCCGCACCCCGTTTTTCGAAACCGGCCTAGAGTTTAGGGTTTAGGGGTTAGGTGGGCTTCTGAATTTCAGAGATACCGTGTTTTTCTAGATTCTGAAGTTGTTTGGGATTGCTTATCAGGCAATAAAGGCTCGAACCTTCGACTCGCTGGAAACACCCAAATATTAAAAAAGATACGATAAAGGATAGTAGAATACAGTAGAATAAGCTCCCTTCTTCAAGGAATAGGCTTTGAATCAAAGCCATAGTCAGGAGCTCAGAATCAGAAGAGCGACGGCGTGCATGAGGTATATTCCTTAATGATGTCCCCTTCTTGGCACAAAACGTCTCCCGTCCTTTCCGGTGCATCTTCTTCTTATATAATGCGTGGGTATGCGAGTCGAAACAGAAGCCCGAAATCAGGTTTGCGAAGCCTCAACCCCCCGCAACCGTCTAAACCGCTGTCTTTTCTCGGCCCTGGCTCAATCGACACCCTTGCTGGAAGGGAACTTTTAAATGGCTCCGGAAGCCCCGGAAGCCATGGAGGCGATGCCTCGCTCACCTGTGCCGCCTGGAAGTTTCAAAGGGGCCTAATAGTGGTTTAATATAGGGGCCTAAATACTGCTGTTTTTTTGGGGGGGTTCCTTATTACAATTATAGTATAATGGGGCCCCAGAACCCTATTCTAATTATTAAGGCCCCTACATTAGTGTTTAAGGTTTGGGGTTTAGGGGTTTAGGATTCAGGATTGAGCTTGCAGCATGTGGGGGCAGGATCAGGGTTTAAGCTTCAAAGTTGACTCACCGACTTGGTTTCTCAAGTGACGTTACCTTCTTGAGTTGAGGTTGCCGGAACTTGCCATGTAGTGCCGTTATGTGCGGAAATACAGCTGTTGGACGAAATACTGCATGATCCACAATAAGATATGTATGTCATAAGTCCCACCGAAAGTAGCCGTCGGTAGTGATGCCCGAAACATAGATAGTAGATTTTCTAAGCTTCGCATGCTCTGTGAGCTTTCTAGGTGTTCCTGCTTTTTCTATTGATTTTCACTGCAATGTCAAGTCAAGGTCGGTGGCGGACACTATCAGCACTCAGGCCTCATCAGCGGACTGGTGCCAGCATCTGTCTCAAAAGGCGCTCGCAAGCTCTTGGCGGTTCAAGTGCGAAGACATCCAGATCGAAAAGGAGTCCAGAGCCTGAGTTCGGGCCTGCATCGTACGGTTTTGCCTGCCTGCCCGGTTTCCTAAAGGAGCTGTAGGTCAGCTTTGGGGTGATACAGGGAGCCCACTTCCCGAAGCGTCTTTCGGCACTACAAAGTTGAACTCAAGTCTGGTACCGAGGGTTCGTGGGCATGGAGCGGTTTAGGGTTTAGGGTTTCCTAAACCCTAAACCTTAAACCCTTCGTTTCCAAAGGAGCTTTGCCGGACCCTCAAGAGCACCGTGCACCTGGGGAGGTGGAAAGGTGCTCAAGTCGTAGTCAAGACCTTGCTCCTTGACCAAATTGAGAGCTGAACCCTAAGCCCCATGCAAGGATGATATTCTATATTATATTATATATATATTTTTCCCCTCTCTCTCTCTCTCCGTGAAATGCTAGCGACTTTTTTGAGAAGTGCTCGCAGTCGTTAGCTGTTTCTTTGTCTTTTGCCGAGGTAGGAAATGTCAAGCCCAAGCCCGGCATCCCCAAAGCGCAAGAGCGCAATGCATGGGCCTCCCTAAACCCTAAACCATCTTAATAGTTATACTCAGAACCATTCCCACTAGATCGTTTCACTCAACAGACCTCGAGCCACATGCCCCCCCTGGATTGTCTTGAGGCATACCATGGTCGAAGTGCATTAGGGAACCCTAAGGACTAGAATGGACAATCGTTTCGACCCCTAGATTAAAGCCGAAGCCGGAAGACCCTCAGTCCCAGTAAGCCCACCCCAAACCTCTCCATCTCAGGCTTGCCGCAAATAGCGAATCAAGTGAGGAGCGCAGGGATGCTTCGCCAGCATCAGTTGCGGAGGACAGCCTAGCCCGCCAGTCGCTCCCCTGCTTAGCGAGGGCCTAAGTACCCACTATTAAATTTACTAGCACACTGGTTCCTTGAAGGGTCCTCGGCCCTGGACTGGGCCTACATGAGGCTCTAGGCTTGTGCAGGGCTTAAGGTCAGAGGCTCCTAGGTTTTCAGGCACTCTTCTCGTTCCGAAATCATCACCCCGCTTTCTACGGCTATCGAGAACCCTGCCTGACATAGATGGCTCAGTAACTCACCCCGAAGTATCCCCAAATAGGTTCACGCCCCGGAGTATGACCGATTTGCTAGGTCCCTGATGCCTCAACTGGGTGGGAGGTGGTTGGCAAAAAGAGAAGGCAGGAGGCTAGGTAGTTTGGGAATTATCACCCATACAGTGCTGTATATACTACACTATATCCCATAACCCCAGACGCTATGCTACATTTTTCAAGTCCCTATCATATTTTTACACATACTGTTTTTGTTGATACTTGTATTACTACAATTCGTTCTGATTATTTACGAAAACGAGAAGAGGAGCTCTTGCACGAGATTGATGTGCTGTCGTCTATTCGCCACCCAGACCTCGTTCTGCCGCTTGGCACTTTAGGGTTTAGGAAGTTTAGGAACCCTAAACCCTAAACCCCTTGAACTCCTTTTAGGAGCCCTAAACCCTAAACCCCTTGAACTCCTTTTAGGAGCCCTAAACCCTAAACCCCCTGAACTCCTTTTAGGAGCCCTAAACCCTAAACCCCTTGAACTCCTTTTAGGAGCCCTAAACCCTAAACCCCCTGAACTCCTTTTAGGAGCCCTAAACCCTAAACCCCCTGAACTCCTTTTAGGAGCCCTAAACCCTAAACCCCGTGAACTCCTTTTAGGAGCCCCAAACCCTAAACCCCTTGAACTCCTTTTAGGAGCCCTAAACCCTAAACCCCCCTCCGTAGCCATTTTGGCTCAAGGAGTTGTGGTTCAACATATTGCGGGCAAAGCCACCTTTGAAGTCCTAATTGAAGAAGAAGATGCCTCCCAAGCATGTAAACGCAAAGGGCATTGTGGCAGAGTCCCGCATCAAGCCGGCGGATCTGGAGGTAACCCCGGATGTGAAGGCGGCAATTTTGGCCTTCTTGGACCCAATCTCCGTTGGGGTGATTGGGGTGAAGAAGCGCCAGGAGCTCAAGGGAGCAATCGGGCAAGCGAGGAGGAGGCAAATCAGCTCGTGGCCCTTGTGGTCCAGGAGCTGAAGGAGGAATCCCCCTCCGGAGCCATGCCCGATCCTGTCAAGGCTTTGAAGGTGAAGCAGCTCATCGAGAACCTTCCAACAACGGTTCCCGAAGGCTTCGACAAGGTCGAAGAGGCAATCGAAATCCTGACAAAGCTGTCGCTTTGACATTTTAAATCAAAAAACAAAAAACCCATCCCCCCCTTTCCCGCTTCTTCCCGAAATCTACTTTAGCATGTTTTAACCTTTGTTCGTGATTTTCCCTAAACAAACCACTAACCCGCGCTCGCGTCTCTCATGGCTGTTTGCACGGTAACCTCTGCACTCTTATCAATGCTTGGCACTGACGGCCTTCGTACACAAGACTGCCACTCGTGCTTGACCTGGGGATGTCCGGGTCATACCCGCAAAAACTGTGGCTGATCTGAAGAAAGGTGGACACTACTTCGTGATACATGCTGCTTTTCCAGATGCTGGTGCGCCCATCCAGCAAGGTGATGCTGAACAGAGTCGGGATGCAGCGGCAAATGGTCACAGAAACTGTCTACCTGAACCCACCTACGAAGAGCTGTCTTTACCTGTGATTGTTTCGGCTGGGGTCTTGACTGCAAGTGCACAACCTCCTGGCGGCATGAAAGAACTGGGATGTCTTGGCCAGCAAACAAGTTCGATGGGCAGAGATGCGAATGCCCGCACTGATGACTGGCATGACCTCTGCAGACTAGACCCCCCTGTGGGAGTCTTTGCTTGAGGCTCTTGTGAGGTGAGGCAAGCTGAGTTTGAGATGCTTCTTTCTTGGTTTCACAGCTCCTGTAGGCCGGGGATGGTTTTCTAGCTTTAGAGTTTTGATCATCTTCTTCGGAAACAACGAACGCCCTGTGTTTCGTGTTATGTCTCCTTCATTTGTTGAACCTGGCTCCTAGGCCCCGTTAACGATAGGAAAACAGTCAATGTACTGTGCAGCTCAGTCAATGCACTGTAAGCAGAACCGGCGTACTACCTGGCCCTAACTTCTGTTTGCGTTGCTTCGTTGCCCGCTCTGCAATCGGCATCGGCCCCAGTCGTCCGTAGTGACGCACTCGGAGGCAGCTGCTCAAGCGTAGATAGTAACCGACACGAACGCAGAGACCTCGTCTGGCTTGTCCGAGTTGCGAGAGCGTAAACCCCCTGAACTCCCTTTTAGGAGCCCTAAACCCTAAACCCCTTGAACTGCTAAACCCTGTAAACCGGCTGAGAGCGAGCTTTTGCTTGGGACATACCTTTGCTACAAGTAAAGCCCAGGGCTCCCAAGTCAGATCGCTCTCCATCCTGCGGGTTGTAACGGGCTTCGCGTTTTCTTGTCTTTTGTCCAGGGCTCCAGTGACCTAAATAGTAGGTTACTGGGGTACAAAATATATGGTGAGTAACCTACTAGGGTTTTGCCAAGAAGACCCGTCGTGCCGCTTGAATAGTTTTCAGCGAAGTCTAAAAAGGTTCTGGATCCAAGTGTAACTTGCTAGCTGAGCTGCGTTGGAGCCGTATATAGGTTGAAAAACCCACGCAAACACTGACACCAAACAGACGCGAGCCACGCCATGATCACATCGACCCGAAATCTGGAACAGCGGTTCGGGATTGGGGTAGCCCAAACGAGATTGAACACCACCATCACCACAACAACAACAAGAACAACACCACCGCCGGGGCTAGCAACAGCAACAGCAGCAGCAGCAACAACAACAAAAGCAACGGAAGCAGCAGCAAGTGTCGAGAAGGGACCTATGGTCATTGTAGCAAGAGTTCTAAGCCAGGCCGCCCGGCTTCACTCAACAATGATCCCGACACAGGAACCCCGAAGCAGCTATCCGATTCAGAAACCCCCCGCGAGTAAGAAATTACAATCGGAACTGAGACTTTGGCCCCCCGCTGAATTCGCCGATGAAGTCAAAGTTCCAGCCACCACAGGCTTTCCCAGATCCTTCGACTAAGGCCCCTTCTTTACACCAGACAAGACTCCAAACCTCAGAGCCCCTCAACGGAGAAGCCGCCAGGTTTTTAGGTGCCTGCCTCGACACGTCGTGTTCGATCGCCTGCATCACCGAGTACATGCCCGGGGGCTCCTCGATTCAGAGAAGCTGAGCTTCTTAATGCCGGGATAAAGGGTACTGGGTCCCTAAACCCTAATCCGTATTGGGCAATTAGGATTTTACGGGTTCAGGCAAGGCTGCTCCACCCTCGGAACACTCAAAGATTCGAATCAGGGATTCGCCGAGTGCTTCGATGTCTGCAACCGACCGGGAGGGTGTACTACAGAAGCCTGAGTAATTACCTGTATTTTCCTTAAGGCTCCTTATTTAAATTCAGTACGACTATACGATCATAGGCCCCAAAACCTTATTCTAAGGCCCCTATATTAACAACATGAAGGTGCTGCTGACACTCGGAACATTGGCTTTCGATTCGAAGGTTCAGTGATTTCTCTGGGAAGTGAGAATGTTCCAATTGGGGAAACTCCATACCAACGGTAGTTTGAACGCCGTTTTTTATGGGGATAGCGGTGCTCCCAAGTCTGTTTGGCAGTTCCGAAAAGTCGGGAACTTCATGCGAAATACTACCATGCTCATTGTAAGGACCCCCGAGAAAAAGGATCATGAGCTGTGAGAGACTCCCATATCGAGCACTGCATAAAGGCTCTGCACTGCCACAAAGACTTACCCAGATGCCATGAAGGCTTAGATCTGGCTTCCAGCATCTGAAAGCAGCAGGGCCGAGGAACCTTTAAACACCCAAACCCTATAAAACTCTGAACCCTAATTTAATCATCCCTGGTCCGTTCGAAACTCCATAAATCCTGTATCCCAAACAAACTTTCATCGAGCTTTCCGTTGAAGCTCGAGGTGACCTGGAGTCCTTCTACGTTGCCAAGCGAGCGAAGCGCCAGGCCCCTGTGTGGCATCCTCATTTGCGGCAAGCGCCTCGGATGCAGCGAGAACTGGAGACCTGCTAGGGCTTTCTGTGGGGAAGTTCTTGTGGTTTCGGGAGCCGGTCCTGTTTTCGTTTGGTGTTTTGAAGGGTTTGGGTCGGTTTTGGGGGGGATTTTCTGGGAAAGGTCACGGTGACGTCTTTTAAACTTTTAAGTATGGAAAGCGGGCGAGGCCCAGCGGTCACAGAGGTAGCATTGAAAAGACTGTGGGAAGTATTCCGTACGTTTAGACTTTCCCAGCCCTCCCAGCCCAGCCGGGGAAAAGCTGCGTTTGGACTTTAATTCACGCGGATCGTTCCCTTGTTCGGAAGCAGGCGCATATTGTATGCACATAATCTACGAACACAATGGCAAAGGTATGAGCCGCCGAAGCCTGAAAGGTGGTGTCGTGGGCGGCCGCCACCGCTCGTGGTCTGCTCTTCTTGCACACGCGAGAAGTTCCTCTTGTGCACCGTGGCCCGGCTCAGCGCGGAGATTTCGGGTCTTCCGGATTTTAGGGTTTAGGGCTTAGGCTGTTTAGTTTAGGGTTTAGGGGGGGGGCTTGAGGGCTTCCGGGCCTTCGATTTAAGAGTTGGGGGGTTTTGGCCGAGAGCTTCTTTAGGGGATGGGAGATGTTCGTGCTGGTCAGCGCCGTGCCAAAGGCGGCTAGGGCCGTGGTTCTAGTGGTAGCAATATTACGCAGAAAGGCTTCTAGCAGTTCGAGGCTAGCGTGACGATCAGCTGTAACAGAAAGCGCATAGGAACAGGGATTCATTCTTACGAGATGACACAGCAGATAAAAGCAATTTCGCAGCAATTGCGACTGTGTTCAGAGATGTATGTGTATATTGGCCTGACAGAACCTGGGCTCGAGTTTTAGAGCATGGCAAAGGGAAGTAGTGGAAGACAAGCAGAAGACAACATGACTGGCAGAAACTGGCACAGCTTGTCGGCTGCCAATATTATGCCTTCAGGTTTTTCACTATATGCATACGATAATTATACAATACCCGAAGCCCTATACTGATTAGTACCGCCCGGATGTTCGTCAGGTGATCTCAAGCCCATGAACCTTCTCTTGACCAAGCACCTGGACCTGAAGGCAGCGCTGTGCCGGGCTCGCCCGTTCTTTTCTTCATACGAAATCAGGGTTCAGGTGGAGTTTAAGAGTTTAAGGGTTGTCTTGGTCGAAACGGGGTTTAGGTTAGAACGGTTAGGCTGGGAAGTCAGAGGTCTTCTTCGAGCGGTCTGCTGTCCTTGCAGTATTTCAGATTATGCGTTAGGCGAAGCAAAGGCAAGGCACGCCCCGAAGCCTTAAACCGCATACCCCTCAAAGCGCATGTCAAGCCTCTGTTTCAAGAACTTCGCCAGACTGCTGTGATCGGATCGGATGCATGGAGAGAGCCTAATTCTGAATGCAACAACCTGGATTCCGAAATCTGGTGTGGAATTGCGCAGATTGCCGATCTTGGTATCAGCCGGGTGCTTGCGGCGGGCACTAGCCACACGGCTTCAGCGGCTTCAGGATCTAGGGTTTAGGCTTTGGGCGTTGCTTTGTTTTGAGCGAGTCTTGTGCACCTTCGGTGAGGTCTGCGGATTGTTGTGGTTTTGGTTGTTGTCGCCATCTTCTGTGTTGTCTAGTCGTCCTTGCGAAGCAGTAGCCATAGAGTTTTGCACCTCATTGGTGCCTGGTGTTGAAACTATGTCAGCGTCTAGAAGACGTCCAAGAGCGACACACCATGGGACAAAGCAACCTTCAAAGTCGTGCAGCTGTCTTGTTTTAAGTCGGAGGTTTTCTTGCACATACAGGTACCTCAACTAGGCTTCCTTGAAATCAGATTCAAGACCCGGCTACTTGAAGATTCTTTCTACAACTTGAAGTCCCTCGGTTTCTGAAATTCCCACACGTTGGTTGAAAGCCGTCTCAAAGGAGATCACAGCAGATACGCCATGACCGGTGGCGTGGGCACTTTTCGGTACATGGCTCCGGAGGCCTTTCATCGGACCAAGGGATTTCTGAAGTCAGTGAAGTCTAGAGTCGAGTGGCCCGAATATATCCTGTTGGTTGGTGCTTGCATGTGCCTGTAGCTGCATTAGTGGAAGGTGTTGCCGCAAAGGATCTTGGAGATGTCTTCAGGAATCGAGATATTAGGACTTAGGGTTTAGGGTTTCGGGGTTTAGGGTTTAGGCCTTTGCTTTCTCTTGGCATGGCTTCTTGGTCATCCCAGGCGTCGGAGTCTAAAGAGGCTGCACATCAGGGTTCAAAGAGCAGGGGCAGTGGAGAACTCTACTTGGTGCAATAGCCTCGACAGCCAACTGCCCGAAGCCGTAGATCCCAAGCCCTGAAAAGCCCCGATAAGAATCCTCGACGTATCTTCCTCTACGTGCGGTCTGCATCTAGCTTTTCATGGCAGCACTGAACTAGATAAGTGCATTGCTGAAAGCATGTAGTTGCAGAAACATCGCTGAGGTGGCATTGCATACTAGTGCGAGAGGTAGCTAGGAGAAAGAGGATCACAAAGACATGTGGCTGTGTAGATACTAGACCAAACGTAGGTTTTCGTCTGCGCAAAACTTTCATGGGTCGCACAAGCTGGCATCCGTGCAGCTTTCCCTGGCTTGATGGCTGCGCTCCTGTTCTTGATGTTGGACCTAAATTTTGAATGGTATTAAATCCTGAACTCCCCCATCCATGAAGAAAGCCGCCCGAGACCTTGGCACGAGCGTCATTAAGATATCAACCTTGTGAGGGGGAGGTGGCACGAGAGCTCTTGCAAGTCCGATTCACGACCTTCAGCTTCCATCTTCCCCTCGTTCGTTTAACGATAATTGTAAACTGTAGTCTTATGATAGTTATGTCTCTTTCTACTGTCCTTCCCTAAGATTCCAATACGTTGGATTTTCGGCCGTGTGTGATGCAGCGTTTCCTAGTGCTCCAAGTCAAGTCTCCGTCTGGAGCCCGTCTTTGCAGAAGGTGAAGCTAACAGTGTTTTGTGTTATTTCTGTTACTATCAGTCACGAATACAATTTTACTGTTTTTACTGGTATTATGACTGATACGGTTACTTCATTGTCATTAGTGTTGCTATTCTTGTCATTAGCGCCTCTCTTCCTGACCCAACTGTCCCACCGCTGGTGGAGGTAGCTCGGGGTCACTACTACGACGAGCAGCTTTGCTTGATTTACATCGGCGCCTGTAGAGGATGCAATACGCGTGGCATTCGCATGAATGTATGACGGGAGCCTTCTTGCGGTTCTGGAATTCTGGTCTGCGTCCGTGAAACAGCTTGGAAGCACAAGAGCAGCAACTCCCAAGCCATCATTGCCTGAGGGCCGTTCGGGGTGCACGGAGCCAGCATCCCATGAGCAGGAATTGCCCGAGACCAGTAGCCTTTAGGAGGACCTTATGATAGAACCCTCTTACTACCCCCTATCGGTGGAACTTGAAAGGGGATCCCCACTGTAAAAACTCTACAGTACTCCGATATATATATATATATATAAACTCTTTGCATCTCTTTGCTATGGGAACTGCGTTGTCATTCAGTGACCCAAAGGGAACCGAACTATCGTCCTTCAAAAGCCTTAACACAGCCCCAGTGCAGTCCTACAGAGCTCTGACGTTACCTCCGCGGCGTTATACGAAGGCTTTGCCTGGCTCATAGGGATTTAGCGTTTCGTTGCCTTTTGGAGTTATTTGAGGCTACGAGGTTTAGCAGACAATGAAGTGTAATACATTACAGTATTTTTTGTACCAGACTGTCTTATAATATGTTTTTGTCATCTTATAGTGTAGTATAGTAAACTAGGCTATAGATGGTTACAAACCGTCAAAGATCTATCTTCAAGAGAGCCTTCAACCGTGCACAGCGCCCAACTATGCTGAACTGCGTAGAGGCCGAAAAAGCCGCAAGACCCATGACTTAGGCGGTTTAGGGTTGTAAATAGGGTTTGGGGTTTAGGGCTTAGGGTTTTTTTTAGGGTTTCGGTGTTTTAGTTTTTTGGGGTTTGGGGCTTAAGGTCCGAAGCATAGAAAAGCAAAGGTTCAAAGAAGCTTTGCCGGGAAGCTTCCGACAGCTCCAGGAAGGTAGACATCTATGCGTTTGCCCTAATCCTCTACTTCATGTGCTCGGGCCAGCAGCCGTTCCATCACCTGGGCCAAGATCCGGTGGCATGGCTTCAGATCTCTTCTAGCATCTCTGTGGCGTTTTAAATACGCATAGAAGATCGTGAATAGTGATAGTAGCTGTACTAGAGGCTCAAGGGAGCTGTGGGGACTTCCGGAGCCTGTGATGTGTGGGAAGAGGCTTTAGGTATCTGGTGTTTGCTTGGTGACATCTACCGTAGCAGCCAGAAAGTTGGAACATCATTCTCCTGATACCCTGAAGGTCAAGTATAAGGAATCCCCGCACCAATCATCCTAAATCCATGTTCCAACTTTCGGGCGTACACTGAAAAACTGGAGGCGAATGAGTTCTGAAAGTATTGGGAACTACACTTGAGGATTTGATCCCGGGCCCTGTGAACCCACGAGTCTGTCGCCCAGGAGTATGTCCTGCAGCTCTACACCCAGGCCTGCCCAAGCTGACAACCGAATGGGAACATGAAAGGGAACTAGGCACTTGGACTGCGCTGTGTTATAATTGCTGTTTGGCGACTCCGCAGAAGCATCTCCGACGAAGTTCGTGAGGTCGTATAACTTCTTTGTTTTTCCAAACGACGATCTTATTGCCTCCTCTTTTATGTCACTGTATCCCTTATGTTCTTGTTAACTGAGTTCCCAAGTTCTGTGACGAAGCCTCTGAGCTTCTTGTCCGTGACCAACTGCTTCGACCCATAAAGCCCTTGGGTCGATTGAAGCGCTTGCAGGTGCGGCTCCAAGGGGCCATAAGCCGTAAAGTCTCCTTAAGGTAGCCCGGCACACGCAGTTTCGATGGTTCTGCTTCCTCCAGAACCCTGGTTTTTCGTGAACGCTGAAGCGGGGAAAGCTGTCTGCGTTCCCTGAGATTGTAAGATTCGGCATGGACCTCGATTATCTCTGCGCCATGCGAAGTTGCAGCCGATACTCCCAGTCCACCTATGGCCTATGGCCAATAGACTGGGTTCAGTGGAACCCGCCACTCCATCAACAGCGGAAAGCGCCGAGAGCGTGAGCTTGGGCGAGAGGTTGCCCGACTCTGGTGCCCAATTAGAGTTCAAGGCTTTAGGACTTGAATGCCCCAGGTGTCTAACTTTCTGTGAGGAGGTATCTTCAGAGGTCAAATTGGCAATGGGCAGAAAGCATACGTACACTGCCCCAGGAACAAAGACACAATCCAAACAGACATCGGCAGGGAAATGGGTGGAGGTTCAGACAGACGGCAGGCTTTCCAACTTTTCACAAACAATAAACCATAAGCCCTAAACGAGTTAATGTGATCCTCGAACCTAACCTACCGCTGCAGACCTTGCCAGGCTTGTCCGAGTCTGAGTGTCAAAAAAGCCCTAAATCCCCCAAACCCTCGACCTCCTTTGGGCCTTCGCTGAGGGGGAAGATCCGAGACCCTTGCTTCCTGGCCGCAGGGGATCAGATTTTTCAAGTCACTTCCCAGGCCCACTGAACCCCTTAAGCCCCCGAACCCCCTGACAACATAAACTATGCACATATGTAGGTATGTAGGTATGTGAGGAAGCATGTATGTATATGGATATGTATTCTGTTCTTATGCATCTATTCATGATACACTAAACCCGCACGATTCCTTTACGTACTCGGAGATTGTCCCAAAAGACTACACTGGCCGAAACAGCAGTTCAAGCCCAAGACACTTAGCGCCAAACTCGGAATGTAGGGTTAGGTTGTCCTAAACTTCTAAACGCACAAAAGCCCCAAGCCTAACTTACCCCTAACTTACCCCAATTGCATGCTCCATCACCCTAAACCCTAAATCCCTAAACCAGGCGTTTGAGCTCGAGTCGAGGGTAGTTTCCCGTAGGGTCCCCTCGTCTCGCAGCCGGAACCCTAGCGTGGCACACTCTACGTGCCCGCGTACTCGCAAGGCCACTTGGGATAGTGGTTTTTATTTCTTTGCGACCTCCTGCTGCTGTACGCCTTCGCGAGGCTGTCTGGATTTATTCCCCGCCTTTGGCGGCTGGAAGGGCCTTGGTAGCGGTCCATATCTGTTTATGGGCTTGCCTTGGCTGTGCAAGCCTTTTTCTGCCTTTTTGCTCTACATCGTCTTCCTCGGTGGCGCGGTCACTCCAAGCTCGGAGGTTCGTGGCCTCCAGGGCCGCAGAGCCCAGTTGGCACCGGCGTCTTCGACGCAAACGGACCTGTGGGCGCACTCTGCTCAGAAACTGGCTGAGTGGCACGCCGGCGGCCCGAACCGATCTACTCAGGGCAATTGGGGCCCTGGCTACACACCACTCGCGGAGCACCCTCGTGGACCAAGCCCGGCTTCGATTGAGTGGGGCAACGATGCCGCAACCTTGGCAGTGTGGTTGCGGCCAGACATGCAAGGCATCGGCCACCTTCTGCCCGGCATGCGGCACCAGGTGGGATCAGGGCCAGCACTCGGCGAGCGCATCTTCGGCAGCGGCACCTACGTGGACACAGCAGCCCTGGCAGCGGCCGAGGTCCCCCAGAAACCGCGGAAAGGGCGGCTGGCAGGACTACACCGAGCCTTCATCGCCGAGGCGGACTCCCAAGGGCGCGCCGAAGGGCCCCCCCAAAGGGAAGGGGTCGGGCAAGAACTCCCAGGGCAAGGAGCCCTCGGCTGTTGCGGATCCAACCAACGGGACGGCCCAACAGCTCCTACAGCTTCTGCCGACAGCGCCGCAAACGGGTGCGCCCGCTCTCCCGAGCCAGGCGCCTGTGGGGGAAAGCCCACAGAAGTCGAAGGACTTCTTGGAGCTTGTGAGCGCCCTGGCCAGTCAGAAGGAGGACTTGCCACTGGGCGTGCAGGCGCTGCTCGAGACCCATATGGCCTCGAACCACAAATCAGAGGCCAAGGCGATGCACAAATTGGTGCACCAGCAGGGGCAAGCCAAGATCGAGCTTTCGAACGTGCGTCGATGCAGAGCTCAGTTCCTGCAGGAGTGGCACCTCTACCTACAGAAGCTGACCGACCTCTTGACCACGCAGATGAAGAAGAAGAACGAATCCCTTCAGTCCTACGCAGAGGCCGAGGAACGCTGGGAGGGACAACTGCGTGCGGCGGCCAGGGCTATGCAAACGGCCTCTGGCATGCCTATCGAGGTGGCGTCGGAGGACGAGGAGGCCATGGAGGCTCAAGAAGCCGAAGTCTCGCAGGATGCGGGAGCAGCCGCGGCCAGACAGACCGCGGTGGAGGCTGCTACGGAGCGCGAGCTTGCGCTGATGGCGGCCCTTGCGTCCGCGACAGAGACGGCCCAGGCTCAGGCGCAGGAGTACCGCGAAAGAACACCGAGGCGTTCAAAAGGTGGTGCCTGCCCTGGCTTCTCCTCAGTGCCGGGCAAGACGGCTCCGGACAATCAAAAGGATGGTTCCAAGGAGGCGCCCCCTGGCAAGGCCCAGTAACTTGCTCACGAGAGGTTACTGGGCCTAGCGCCCTTCCCCGGAGGATTTTGTCCTCTGTGGTGAGTGAAGATGATTGCGTGGTTGAATTCCAGGCACCGGTCCTTGCGGCTTGCCTGGCTTCTGAGGTGGCGTTGCATGGATGTTTCGTGCCCCACAATCCTTTTACCAACGCTGACCCTCGACTCTGGCATGGAAGTCAGTTTCTGAGCGGCGGTGATCTGCGAGATGCCGGCGGGACGGGAGGTTCATTGGCTTTCCGGTGTTCCGACTGGTCACATGGCCAGAGATCAGTCGACGTCACCGACGCAGCCAGTGGCCTCACCGGGGGCCGAGTGTTTCCTGATCCGGCTGCGGTCGGCACATCTGAGCGCATTGTACATAGCACTGATGCTTTTCCTGGCCTTGGGGCTTCTGGCGAGGAGGGCTCCGCTCAGCGAGACAAGGCGGTTCTCATTCTCCCACGCGCAACCCGTTCCTCATTGCACGTGCACCCTCATCTGCTGCCACTGAAGGTCCATTTCGAGGACGGGGGAAGGCATTATAATCTTTGGTCAAGAGGCCTTTCTGATGCAGTCTGCTCTTCGGGCCCTGCCGATGTGCTGTGCCCGTCTCCTCCATGTCGCAGTCCCCGTGGTGGGTGCTTCAAGGTCGGTTCCATGTCGAGCCTTGGCACTGCATTTCCATCTCCACTGCAAGCCCGACCTGCGAGGAGCACCGGTTCAGGTAGACTGTCAGACCGAGTCCCGTATATGGATTCTTCCCCTCCCTATTTGGCGACCACCAGAGCTTCGACATCTGATAATTCTGCGCTTGCTTCCTGTGTGCCGCCTGTTGCGTGCACCAGGGCTTGCTTGGCAACTCGTTCCGGCCTTTCTGAAGGAGCCGTCGCGTCCAAGGTTGGTTCCCTTCTGTACCTTGGTACTGCACAATCCTCTTCACTGCGTGTGCCGCCCGTGACGAGCACCGCGTCAGGTCGAATGCTCGACTGTTTCTCACATGTGGATTCTACACATCACTGTTTGGCAGCAGCTACCGGAATACCGACCTCTGCCAACTCCATGCTTGCTTTCCGCGTGCCGCCCGTTGCGTGCACCAGGGCTTGTTTGGCCAATCCTTCCGGCCCTTTTGAAGGAGCCGTTGCGTCCGAGGTCGATCCCATCTTGAGCCTTGGTAATGCGCGACCCTCTCAACTGCGTGTGCCGCCTGTGGCGAGCGTCGCATCAGGCCAAATGTCCGACAGAGCAGCCCGTGCGGAGTCATCTCCTCCCACGTCGGCGTCCACAAGAGCTTTGACATCTGCCAACTCTGCGTTTGCTTCCTGTGTGCCGCCTGTTGCGGGCACCAGTGTTTGCTTGGCAAATCCTCACGGCTCTATTGGGGGAGCCGTTGCATCCAGGGCCAGCTCCTTTTCGAGCCTTGATACCGCACAATCATCTCCACTGCGTGTGCCGCCTGTGACGAGCACCGCAACGGGTCGGATGCCCGACAGTATCCTACCCGTGGATTCTGCACACCCCCGTTTGGCAGCAGCTACCGGAGCACCGACATCTGTTAACCATGCACTTGCTTCCTGTGTGCCGCCTGTTGCGTGCACCAGTGCCTGCTTGGCAAACCTTACCGGCCCCTCCGAGAGAGCCGTTGCGTTCAAGGTCGGTACCCTGTCGAGCCTTGCGCAGACACCCTCTTCTGTCGGGTGCACCGCTGCTTGCCTGAACAATCCTGTGGAACTCTTCAACGGAGTCACTGCGTCCAAGGTCGGTTCCCTGTCGAGCCTTGCGCAGTTTCCTCCGACAGACAAGGCATGTGCTTCCACGGAGGTTCCACCTCTCGCGCCTCAGCCGACCACTCAGCCGCCTGGTTTGCTCGGTCAATTCGGGCCGCCAAGGCCCTCCACTATTGCACATGCGAGCCCAGGCAGTTCAGCTGCAGCCTCAGGAGCTTACTGTGTTTCCGCTCTCCGAAATACCTATGGGCCAGCTCAAGATCCTCGAATCAGTTGCAGGGTGCGGCAGAGGGCTTCGTAGGTACACCTGCCTTGACCGGCAGTTTCATGTCATGACGAGGCGGGCAGCCGAGGATTGGTCTCTGGCCGAGGGAGCAGGGCGTGTCCTGCAGAATAGTGTGAAAGCGACATTCTTTTCCTGCAGTTTCTCTCAGACAATTGTGTGAGTGACGTAAATCGTAAATGTGAGGGCAAACAAAGGCAGAAATTCCTACTGCTCTTGAGACGAATTTCACCTCTGTGTGAAAGGAGTCATTCGAGCAGCGGGTTTCGGCTTGTGATCATAAGACCCTCAAAGCCATGACATCTTCGTGGCGAAAAACAGGATCATCAGCTTCTCAATCTCATTACGAGGGGTTAAGCCCCGGCGTTATCTTTGAAGCTCCTGCATATGATGATGATGGCAGACAGCAGGGACACCTGATCTTGCTGTTGGTGGAAAAAGATCCCCTCAAACAAACGATCGATGGAGAGTTGTGGTTGGGACATGTGCTCAGTGTGCAGGATGAATACTACTTGTGGTGGCAAGAATCGACCTTTGGTCCATTGTCAAGCTGTCCAAAGATTCCTATTCACTTTTGCAGCGTGCCCGCTTCGCGTTGCAAAGCTCGTACTTCGTACCATTCGGTGACACATGTGGATGTATTTCGTCTTCTCGAGGGTGATGCCTACATGAAGTTAAGATGGATGACTTCAGAAAAGAAGAGGGCATTCCAATCAATGCTGAATGGTGTTACCGTCGACCAGGGCCTCCCCGAGGCAACCGCACCAGCCTCACATAGCGACCCGAATCCAGTATTGCCAGGAGCTGCAGGTTTGAGTGGTTTGGCTGCCGCTTTAGGTGCGAGCCAGAATGGCAAAGGCACGGGATATCCACAACTGAATGAAGTGCGAGCGGCGGAACAAGATTTAGCAGACACAACAGGCAATCCTCGACAGCAGGGGCAAAAGAAACGTTCCGTGGAGGATGCTCGGGATTCTGGGGTTAATGTTTCTGAATCCTACCACGACATTATTTCAGAGCGCAAGCCTCGTGAAAGCCGTGAATCCGCATTGAGATTATCCGGCAAGCGGAAGCGGAAGAAGAGCTGTAAGGAACGCAAAAGGTCCTCAAGCGCTGGTTCAACCACATCAGGGGATGACGAGCCAGTTTTTCGATTAGCCTCTCTTCCGGAGGGGGTGGACAAGCTGCGGGAAATGCACGAACGCAAACCAGGGCATCTCGCCAACCTCACGCTGTTGCGATACCAGGAGCTGCTGGAAAGGTCCACCGGGAGAGAGGCGACGAACAGGCACCAGGATGCCTTTCCCCCAGTAGGACGAGCCTACCTCAGTCAGATTTACATGGTTCGTCATCCGTCACAAGAGCTTGGCCCTCGAACGACTCGGGAAATGCAGACAATTCTCACAGCAATCGACTACCTGGCATCCAACGATGTGCTGCGAGCTCTGGATGTTCTGATCCAGCGCCAAAAGGCCTTGGAACTGGCGGCCGAGCAAGGTTCGTGGAGTCAGGCAAACCTGCTCGAGCTTGTGAACCCGTCCGAGGAGAGAAGCTACTTCAGGCAGGAGCTGAAGGCAGTGCAATCGGAACACAAAGCCGAATTACAACTGCAGCGGAACCCATGGGCACTCCGGCGACCCTGGTGGGGCATTGGAGGAAAAGGTCGAGGAGCAGGCAAAGGCGACACAGACCCCGAAGCAGCACCATTAAACGTGAGCGAAGAGGAACAGAAGGGCAACAAGAAGGGCAACAAAGGAGGCAAAGGAGGGAAACACCGCGGGTGGAGAAAGTGAGAGCTTCATCACTCGGTCGCGAAGTACAAGCAACACTTGAGGAGATCTTCCAACATGTACATCCATCTCGTGTTTCAGGGTTGAAAGCGCAGGTGGAAAGCATTAGTGACGCTAACTCCCAAAATGCAGCAAAAGACAGCATCCTCGGTATATGCAAGCTTTTCGGTTTTCTTGCAGAAGACTCTCATCCTGATGAGCGGAGTTCTCTGCCATCTGAAGGCAGAGGCAGGCACAGCGGAGTTGGAGAGTTAGTGCATGTTCATCGTGGCATACAAGTCCGAAGAGTGTCCGCTGACTGGTTGAAGTGGCGTGGAGACGGAGGTGTGTATGTTGGTAAAGGGTGTGAAGGTCTGAGTGGGTCAGTATTCCATGAAGCCTTTCGCGAGTGCATGGACCCTTCATTGGTGCGCGGTCTTCTAAAGTCGCGTCCACTGTATGTTGGTGCTCGCGAGCCGGTGAACGTGGCCATTGAGGTTCTCGACTTCTTCAACGTGGCCAACGAACCGAGCGTTTCTGATGTTTCGCCTTGGGTGGAGTATCATCGGCATTTTGAGGTGCTACTTCGCGGCAAGCTTTCCGTTTCTCACTTGGGTGTGGCCTTGAAGGAACTCATCAGGCTGCGCCCTTCCTCCCTTGGATTGTGTCAAGCACTCCTGGAAATCTGCGCAATAGGGACTTTGGGCGGAAAGTTAAACTGCCGCGAACTGCTTCCGATGCGACTTCCACCTGACACAGCAGCGGAGAAGTGTGTTCTTGGTGTTTTGCATCGCCTCAAGTCGGGCTCCTCCGTACCAGCTCGCGAACTGGCAGAAGTAAAGACCATGATGTATTCTGCTGGCGTGGATGGTTGGACATGGATTCAGGTGTTGCTTGTGGACTACTTGTACTTGGGGCGTGAGCGANCCTCCGTACCAGCTCGCGAACTGGCAGAAGTAAAGACCATGATGTATTCTGCTGGCGTGGATGGTTGGACATGGATTCAGGTGTTGCTTGTGGACTACTTGTACTTGGGGCGTGAGCGAGTCCTAGGGCACTGTATGGTGCACAATGCAGAATGGACTGATGCCCAGAGAGAGGTCCTGAAAGTATTCCAACGCAACGCGCGCTTGTTTTGTGAGGGGGACCCTACAGTTGCGATAGGCCCATGGCACGAAGTGTCAGAACCGTTGGGAGATCTTTACAGTGGGAAAGAGTGGCGCAAGTGCTACAAGCTCACTTGGGCAGCCATTCGTCCATCGGTCCCAAAACCTGGGGAGGCTGCGAGAATCTCACTGACAGACGTGCTGCCGGAAAGNCTTTACAGTGGGAAAGAGTGGCGCAAGTGCTACAAGCTCACTTGGGCAGCCATTCGTCCATCGGTCCCAAAACCTGGGGAGGCTGCGAGAATCTCACTGACAGACGTGCTGCCGGAAAGGCTCCAAAAATATTCGGAGAATCCGGATCTTATCAGAATTCCAGATGACGAGGTTATCAACGGTCGTCATTCCGCACCCGTGCATGTTGAATCTCAAGAAGAGTGGGATCGGATTGTTCATGAGCTCTGTCGTGCAGGTATGTTCGAGGCTGAAGTTGAGGGGGAAACAGTCCATTGGAAAGGCGAGCCAGTGCTGAATGGTGCGTTCGGAGTGCACAAAGCTTGGAAGGAGGTCGAGCCTAACTCGTGGATCCGTGTTTTGCGCCTCATCATTAACTTGATACCAACGAATAGCCTGCAGAGAAGGCTGCCAGAGCGAGCTTCATCACACATGAGTTACGGGCCACTGTTTGGTCAGATGGTTGTACAAGAAGATGAGGTTTGTCTCTTTTTCGCTGAAGATCAGAAGCATTGTTTCCATGTGTACCGGCCGGGTTACAAATGGCGGGGTTATTTTGTCCTGAGTCGGAAGGCCTCAGCAGCCTCTTTCGGATTGTCCGGTGAAGGTCGGCGTCCCCGTGTATGTTCAGCACCCATGGGTTGGAAGAACGTGGTGGATCTCATACAGGTTGCTCACGAGCGCATGGGGTCAGTGGCTGGAGTGCCACCAAGTCATCTCTTGCGACTTGGGTATCCCTTACCACAGAGTGATCTGAAATCTCCACGTGAGTGGTTTTCAATCTTCGTAGANGCTCACGAGCGCATGGGGTCAGTGGCTGGAGTGCCACCAAGTCATCTCTTGCGACTTGGGTATCCCTTACCACAGAGTGATCTGAAATCTCCACGTGAGTGGTTTTCAATCTTCGTAGACAACTTTGATCAAACTTTGATAGTTGCTGAGTCGGAGGCCGGAGTGTACATGGGTACGGCATCGGATGCGCAGCTCAAGTTGAGACAGGTCTATGATGCATGNTTTTCAATCTTCGTAGACAACTTTGATCAAACTTTGATAGTTGCTGAGTCGGAGGCCGGAGTGTACATGGGTACGGCATCGGATGCGCAGCTCAAGTTGAGACAGGTCTATGATGCATGTGGTGTAGAACGTGAGCCTGCCAAAGCAGCGGAGGGAGTGTTACAGTGGAGTACGTTGGGTGCTGAGCAGCGACAGGGCTTGATAGGCAGTTCACTCGATTTTCGTAGAGCTCTTCTGGGNGGTGTAGAACGTGAGCCTGCCAAAGCAGCGGAGGGAGTGTTACAGTGGAGTACGTTGGGTGCTGAGCAGCGACAGGGCTTGATAGGCAGTTCACTCGATTTTCGTAGAGCTCTTCTGGGCGGCACGCTCCACCTGCTTCGTCACGAAGGAGGTGGAAAGGTTCGAGCCCAGGAGATGTTGACCACAGTGAGCAAGCACATGCANAGCACACAATACAACAGGCCGTTGGCGTGCATTTTCAACAAAGTCTTCCAGCACATTGCGTTGGAGCGTAGTCCTCCTCTTGACACGAATGTCGCTGATGAGCTTTGGCTCTTGTTGATGGCGCTGCCAGCACACTGGATGAACACCAAGGCCAAGTTGGATCACAGAGCCTGGGCCACAGATGCCTCAGAGGAAGGTGGCGGGGCTTGTCACAGCGTTCAGATTTCAAAAGTTGGTGAAGCCCGAGCACACTTGTTGGCTCATGACGTCGAGTGCATTGGAGGTTCCCCTGCTGCCCCTATCCTGGTGGTNGAAGGTGGCGGGGCTTGTCACAGCGTTCAGATTTCAAAAGTTGGTGAAGCCCGAGCACACTTGTTGGCTCATGACGTCGAGTGCATTGGAGGTTCCCCTGCTGCCCCTATCCTGGTGGTAGAGGTCTACGGTGGCATGGGTGGTTTGAGCCGCGCTCTGCAGTTATTGGGCATCGTTCCCATGGGGTTGATCTTTGTAGACTCGAATGCACGTGCCCGCAAACTCGAAAAAGCCCNGGTAGAGGTCTACGGTGGCATGGGTGGTTTGAGCCGCGCTCTGCAGTTATTGGGCATCGTTCCCATGGGGTTGATCTTTGTAGACTCGAATGCACGTGCCCGCAAACTCGAAAAAGCCCGCATGCCCTTCGCACTGTTCTATTCCAAGATTGAGGAGCTGACTCAAGAGGAGGTCTCCAGATGGCGCGTCATGTTCAGACGAGTTGAGCGTGTCTTGCTAGTTGGCGGTTGGCCTCAAANTTGATTGAGTTGTACGACTGTGTTACTCTTGACCCGGTGCAAACCCAAGTGGCCAATGCCAAGATTGGGTGCAGACCCTTGCATGTTAAGTGTGAGGAGTTTGGTTGGTGTTGCAGGACACAGCAGGTTTGGCTACGCGGGCTTGACGTAATTCCTGGGCAGGACCTCACCCTGATCGACGTTGAAGACCCCAGGACGGGGTTGATGCATGTCAAAGTTGGTGCGACTTGCACAAGGCC